>CAAAJI010000064.1:90007-101086 GCA_900642245.1 Fragilaria radians | reverse complement strand
CTCTCGTAATACTTTTGAAGTGCTCAATGAAAGATGCTGCTCTGAAAGTTCTGGAAAGGAAAGTGTTCTTTTAAATTCTTCTTCTTAACTAACGTTACTTTATTTTTGATTCACTGGTATCGGTTTTGTTTTTTACTACTTCGTGGAAAATTAGTTGCGACGATAATTTTTGATTTTTTACAGTACACACAATGTAGTAATTATGAAGCAGGGATTGTTTGCATCAATTCTCCTAAACGATGAAAGAATCCATTTTTCCTTATTCTTTCTCAAGCGTTTTGGGATTGTTGCCTTTCTTTTCTTTGCTCTATTGGTTCACTGGAGAGGATTACAAGTGCTTGAAATAGGAAACATCTTCTTCATTACAAAAATGTGTTTTATTTTTTATTATGAAATTGAGTTATCAAGGGTATTTATAAAATATTAAAGTTTTTTACTTGCAGCTCTAATATTGGTGATGGGATGCAATGCTTCTGATTTTTGCAACTTCTTTACAGTGTTGGCCTCAAAATAGAACCATTCCATCATGCCATTCTGGATCCTTGGCTAGCTATCAGATTTGAATGGTTTCATGTTGATCTATCTACATTGGAAAGTTGTCAGAGAAGATCCAAGCAATGATTGAAGTCATTCAGAATTGTACAAAATATTGAAAAGAAATGTAAAAGTATAAATACAACTCCCTCTCCATGTGTAATCAAAAGGCTTCTTAGAGACGTATTCTGAATCCATGTCTCTTATTGCTCACCCCAAGGGATCATCATTGTTAAAGTAACATTGAATCTTCAGCATCTAACCTCTTTTCCAAAACTTTCATGTTCAAATTATCTTGGTATTGTCAGAAAATTCCCAAATTTTCATCAGGCACTATGTCTCTCAGAGAAGCATCAACCAATGGATCCATTCCTTAGATAAGGTTTCCTCAAACTTTTCCGACCTAGTAGTATTAGCGCCAATTCTTTATTCTGTCATTTTCTACATTCTACCGACTCATTCTACTAGTTGTCTAGAAAACTGCAAAAACCCAACCGAATAATGAAAATATATCGATGTCAAAATATAACGTGAATTTCATTGATTTGACAGAAGAATGTTCTGTGAAGTTACCATTACAGGCAGTCGAGCCAAAATCGCTGCAGCTTATTGATAAGAAGGTGGTCAGATGCATAAGCTTGCAGGAAGAATATGGAAGGAGTACTCCTACGAATAGATCTCATAGTGCGGGACAAAAATGCATGGGAAGAAAAGAGAAGATGAGGAGTAATGGTAACGTTGCTCAGCGAAAGTCAGCTCGGAAAGAGGACATTGAATCTACTGACTTTAAAACAGGACTTTCAAAGAAAGCGCTGAAAAGTGAACAACAGAATAGCTTTCGACCCATTGGTATTGATCATTCAGTCGATCTCATTGATTTACTGGAAGACGAAAATGAAAGACCTTTTCTTAGCAACATACCTCTTTTCTTCTTACCAGATCCATTTACAGTTAGTGCGGAAGAAATAAGAGCTGATAGGCAGCGAAAAAGTGATGATCGTAATATTACTGAGAGGTCGAAACCGCCACGAAATCACAACAAGCTTAGAACTGATAAGAATACGTTTGGATCTATTTCAAGGGATGTAATCGATATTTCTTCGGATGACGAATTAGAAAACATCAGTGTTTCTGCGACAAGTCGTAAAAATTCATTGAAAGACTGCGCTTCTGATTCTCTCGAAGCGACAAGGACAGCAAAAAACGAAAAGACTAAACATGTAGTAGGCCCAAATACTTCCGATTTTGAGGAAAACACATTGGATTTGAAGCAAATAACTTCTGCCAAAGAGGGTATTTTTCGAAATTCAAGTATTGACCCGGGATCAAATATGAAACCTCTTCAGGGAGTTGAATTATTTGTGTCAGATTCTCGTGAAGATCCAAAAGGAAAGTCTAGGCAAGTCAAGTCTTCAGCACCATCAAAATTTATGCCAAAGAAAATTGAGAGACTTGGAATGAAAACCAAGACGGAAAATATTCAAGGAAAGAAAAGCTTTGTTATCATGATTGATGACTCAGAGGATGAATGTTTCTCGAATCAGAATGTCGAAGCTCCAGAGCGAAAACGTCTACCTTTGAAGGATACTCCTAACGCAGACACGGGAGAACCTTTCACACCAGAATTGGAAAGTATGGCAGCATTTGATGATTTGCAGCGTGCAGCAACATGTTCCGAAGATAAATGTATGCATTCAAAATCAGATGTTGTCCCTCTTTCCGTTGAAGTATCACGAAACACTCGTCGAGACATTTCCAAAAAAAGGTCGCAGAAACGCATGGAGTTTGACTTTGTTAATGTTTCACAAGAGAAGATATCATCCATTTCCTCTACCGAGAAAAACCGTTCCAACCACATGGAAAATCTTGGAATCATGTCTGATGTCGAAGAAAATCGATTGAAATTGCACCATACTGTAGCATCACCTAACTTGTCACTTTTGAACCTTGATAATGAGAAAGCTTTCGACATGTATGAAAAAAAAGAACAAAATACCCTGAAGATAAAAAAGGCCAGGAAAAAGAAGAAATCCACCAGATCAAATCAGAGGGAAAAACCACAAAATAATGCTGACGCCCAATTTCTAGAAGGTTGTGATGCTTTGATCACTCCAAACATCACCAAGGATTACTCTCCTTTCATAGAAGAACCTTTTTTTCACGACGATTTCTCGTTGGAGAAAAAAGTTAGTTTTCATTCATTTCCCGAAAGTCTTGTATCTCATCAAAACAAGAAATTACCTGAAAAGTTAAGAAGACCGATTATGGAATCGCAAACAACTATAAATTTGTGCACATCAGATGACACATCAAACAAGAAAAGGGACATTTGCAATAAACTAGTGACATCGCCAGCAAATTCATATTTATCCAGCGAAAATGTCCCGATTGACACGAAGCAAATAAGGATGGGATGGCAATCGCAAGCACAGAACTTCAAGCCACCTTATGAATCAATTCATAAAGATGTTCTACAGCTCAAGGTATCAAACTCTGGGAACAATAAGCTAGAGTGCTCTGGAGAGGAAGCAAGAAAGCAGAGCTTTCTTGCGATTGAAAAATCGGTCGATTGCCTGAACAATACATTTGAGTGGAATGAAAGTTCTTTAGCATTGACAACAAATCAAATAAAGATTCGAAAAGCGTGTCCCCCGATAGAGATTGAAAAAAGATATAACAAATCTCATCTTGAAAATATAACGTTTCTTGAAAGTAATGTTGCGAGTGCAATTTGCTCCAAGGAAAAGGGTTCCAATTATTCCATACAGAAGTTGAAATCGAGTTTGAAAAACCGTAAGCCTTTATCAGAACCATGTGTACAAGGTGATGCGAATTTTAATGAAAAGGATTTAGCAGCAGATTATCCAGAGCGATCAAGTTCTATAATTTTGAATAATAATTCAAGGACATTGGCAGCTGAGCCTAAGCCATCTGCAGGAATGCTAGTCATTTCTATTGATGATTCAGACGACGAAGCCTTTGGTTTTGAAAACGTGACTAAAAAGGATCATAGAAGTACCACGCATTTGCGATCCCGCTTATGGAGTCGACATCTTCCACCTTGTCGCGCAGACAAAGGTCGATCCGAAATAAGACAAGAGCATATTCCTAGAGCAATGATGTCTTTGTCAAGCTCAAAATTCATTCCAGAGTCAACATCACGAGAAAATAGCTCCCTTGGGCTCAGTCCTCATTCGGAAGCGTTCAATGAAGAACTAGAGGGACAAAATGAGATGGACATGGATGTCACCTTACCGATACAAGGATTAGCCTGTAATCAGGCATCTACGAAGTCGTCAATAAGGTTATCTTCTGATGCTTCAAACACGAAGGTAATGACAGAAGTTGCGTGCGAGTCATTGGATTTTGCGATTAATGATAAATGTTTGGTAGCTGTGCCTTGTTGTGCAAACTCACTGTCTCAAGATGACGTGTTGGAGAGAAGTGAAAATCAGGTTCAAAATATTGGAGGAGTAGTTCGGAAGAAAAAGAAATCGAGAAAGAGATCGAAGGAGGCAATATTGATGAGAAAGCGGCGAAAGAGAGCTCGCAATCAACTCCAAGAGCATAGTGATGCGTTACCTCCATCTGCTGCCACCCAGCCGGACGATAGTTCCTTCATGGGGAGCGCAAGACCTATCAACGATACAATGACATTATGTTCCGATGTTCTTGACTCTGAAACTGTGAGTAAAGCACTTGGCCAGGAAGCAAGCGAAAGCAAGAAATCGAATGCATCCCAATGCTCCTCAATTGGAAGTGTCTCAAGTATTGATCCCATCGGCTTTCCGCATGCTACTACGGTTGAAAAATGCATCACATGTGAAGAAAACACAAATACATGTAGCGATAAGGGTTTTCATTGCCACAACATTGAGGACGAGTCAACAGAGGTTGCTCAAGAAGAAGGCATAGGCTTAGAATTTCGCAGTATGAGTTTCGAAGAATCCTATCATTCGAATCAAGAAAATTGTTTGAAACGGGATGTTTTCAGCACCGAAAAGTCATTGGTTTACAACCATGAAAAAACACAGACAATTTTATCATTTGTCAAATTACATAGAAATGAAAGCAATACTTCCCAAAGTAGTATGCTTGGGGTGCAAGGTGATGTTAATCCCTTGGAAAAATATAATATGGAATCAAGGGCAACACACAATTCTCAAATCAAAGCGTCGCTACCTAGTGATGCGTTCATCTCCAAGGAAATACATATCATTAATAGAAATATTGATAATTCTGAGAAAGACAGGGAGAAAATATTCTCTTTTCCGAAGCACGGTAAATGCGAATCAATCGCAGAGGAAATAGAATCCTCCAGAATATTGTCGAGAACTTCAAAGTCAAAGACAACTAAGTATAAATCAAGTGCTGGTTTAACTGGAATCCCAGAAGAAATTTTCCAAGGTACTCCATCCAAAACTTACGTAGACATCACTGAAAATGAAATGACAAGGTTACAAAATTGTGAGAGAAGAGAGGAATGTGAGCTGACAAAGACATCAAGAAGTAAAACAGAGCGTCAGGAGCGGACAAAAGGTGAAATTCTAGATTCTCAGCAGAGTCTTTTTGAGCTGGTACATGCAGAAGTTCCTACTATTCCAGATCTTTTTCAAATGCAAATGCTCTCGGAACAAAGCGAAAATCTAAATGTGCCAAATGTTTTGAAAAACAAATTCAGGGAGGATAAGGATGAAGGAGAGATTGTGGGCTCAAATGGCCCTGAAAATCGAAATTTTTTGAAGAAACAAAATGCTAACAATGTTGTAAAGCTTCATAGAGAAGAACCCAATTTTATCCTTATAGATAGCTCTAGCGACGAGGAATTCGAGATCTGGCATCAACCCTCCATGCCTCGAAAACGAAAGAAATGTATTAAGAAGCAAAAGCGTTCTGTTTTTTGTCCAACTGCAGATTTCAGTTTTGCCAAATCTATTCAAGAAGCTACTGAGGAACAAGAGAAGCTTTTTCAACAAGCTGCCGAAGCAATTCGCTTACAAACAGAATATCATCAACAGCTCAAGCACCAGATGTATGAATCAAAAAATCCAACGTTTACACAACCTGTGGAACCGTCGAACCTTCATGAAAATCACTGGAAATGGCAATGTGTGTATGCAAGGCTTGGCTTACCGGTAAATGCTAGCAAAACAGTGTTAAAAAAGCATTATAGAGTACATGCCCTTCGATATCACCCTGACAAATGTCGTCTAAAGGATGCTTCTCTTCGATTTCAAGCGGTTACAGAAGCGTACAACAAGATATTACAGCAGAGTCATTGAAGCTTTTTCCGAACTTATTGATGGTGTCTTGATGTCCTATGGATATTCTTAGTTTGATTAGATTGAAAATTACAGTTCATTTGATCAGACTGGATGAAAGAAGTCTTATTATGTATAACCATTTTTAGATTTTTGGAAGTACAGAACTACAAGTTAAAGTAAAAGTTTAAAGCAGGGATATGCAATGAAATGGTGCTACTTGAAACATGAGTTTCAAATGTGCATTCTCAAAATTGATCACAGCGTGATTTTTAGTTATCTCCAGATAGCAATGCACAATTGTGACACAACACAACTGGTCAAGCTGAACTTTACCATGCAACCTTGGTGTAAAGAATTGCCACACTGTGCAGTTTCAGAATAGTGGAAATGAAAATTTTATATTTAAGTCAGGATTTGAACCCAATTCTGTTTAAAAGCTAACATAACTTTTCTACTATGGTTTAACGGATGTGATGTCAAGCGCTAAAGATACAGTTGAACAGAAGACCTACATGTCAATTGTAACTCGTAACCTTAATGTTAGATTATTTACCGAAAATTAGTCATTTTAGCTGTATCGATAGGAAGAAAAAGTGACTACAATCCTTGGTCAACGTTGCAATGGTTTACGACGGTGTTGGCCAATTCGTCGATTCGTTTTGGAATGTTTTTCAACGTCATTCGAATCTAGGTAAAGTTTGGGACTCAATAACAGCCCATAATGCCTTTGAGAAAGGCGAGCTTCGTTCTGTGGATCCAGGCTATAATGTTAGAATTGCATTTCGAAATTGTTCTCCGGATCCTTTAATCCTCTGTTGGGTTGATAACAACGGCACTCCACACCATTTCTATAAACTCCCTCCAATGCCATTTGATGATGGACCCATTTCTCTATTGGATCATATCGAGCATTCAAGCGTTGGCCATGCCTTTTGTCTTGCTGAATGTGATGATCTTGAATTTTCTAAGGCCAACAAGAAACTTGATAGAGTCGTATGTGGATATCGGCCTACTTGCGAAGATGATGAAGAGGATGAGGAAGATGAGCCATGTATTCACCTTCTTAGAATTTCACAAGCCAAAGGTGGATCATGTTGTGGTCCATCAAAAGCGTATGATATTAAACTACAGCGCGGCGAAGTAGACTGCACTCCAATAGACACTTCCAAAAAACAGTATGAGAATGATGTTTTGGGTGGTTGGCCAGTTAGAGTAGAAAAAGGATGGTATGGCCGTAATCTAAAGTTGAAATCATTGTTCGAAGAACATCTGAAAATTGCAGCACAGTGTTTACCACCTCATGCCAGGGAAGAATTACGAAAGACTACTCCATTTTTCATTAACAAGTCCCTATCATACGGACCCAAGGTATCTCCAATTCGTGGACATGGAATGTGCTTCCATCCAGAGGTATCGTGGCTTGAACAGAATGGAATGTGCAAGGAAAAATGTGAGTGTGTTGAAATTTATGAATGTGAAGAGTATCTTGATGATTGCAACCTTTGGGGCCCAGGTGGTGTCCTTCTACACGAGCTCTGTCATGCCTATCATTGGAAGATGGTGCCTGACGGATATGACAATCCTGACATAATCGAATGTTACAAGATGGCTATGAAGGAGGGAAGGTATAACTCTGTTAAAGTGCATGGTCCTCAGGGACCTACCGCCAAAGCCTATGCTTGTGAGAATGCTATGGAATATTTTGCTGAGCTCTCTGTAGCCTTTCTAGCGGGGAGGGATAGGAATATAGAGTATAACAAATGGCAGCCCTTTAATCGACGCGAACTCAAGAAATTTGATCCCAGAGCATACAACTTACTCAAAAAGATATGGAGAATGGAGGACCTGGATGAAGCAGACAGTGAATAACAACTTAGGTAGGAAAAAGAACAGCTGTGAGAATCATAGTTTTGGAACTTAAGCTGTTGATTAACTTCAATTCATTCTTTTGATTCAAAATGCCATCCAGATACAATATTCACTCCTAAATCGTTTGGGAAAAAGTTTATTAAATGTCTTGGAGAATATGGTCTATCTAGAAAGCAAAAAAGTAAGAATAAAAAATAATATTCACAACGCCGCTGAATCAGCTACACAAATTCGAAATGTAGTGAAAGATGACCTATACAACAACTTAGGGGTTTTACCTTTAGTTACTACATTAATTTTTGCTTCAGCTATCAGTTTCGTAAGTGGCCTAGTCCTGACACAATTTTGTGCGGAAAATACCAATTTCGTAAGGACATTTCATGTCTGTGATTGAGAATTTGATTCCATTGCAGATTTCTTTACGCATGTCCTGCCAGAATATCGTATTTACATTTACACTTTATTCTTTAACATGGCTTTCTTCTATCCTTCCTTTTTTGCTTTTCAACAACTGAATCATTATACCTTTTACACTCCATATGTATTGATTCCTTTTGCCGTCAGTTTTCTTCTCAGTAGTGCATTTTTTTGTATTTTTGCGAATTACCTTCCATTACTTGCGTACTATCTTTCATAATCCTAGAATGCTTCTCAATGCTGACATTTTTTGGAAGTAAATCTTGATTATTTGTTCCACCCCATCACCCTTTCTAACAAGGAAGGAAATTAAGTGCTATTCGTAGCTTTTGGGAGTGAATGAAGTACAAGTTAATTGGGATGTTATGAATTATAGTTAACTTCCTTTGTCATCAGCTAGGTCTTCCATCAAAAAGAAGTGTTCTTATCAATTGTCTAATGCCTTATGTCATGTTATTTATCACATAAATAATGTCCACATATATTCGTAGACTACTATGTAGATATCACAGTTCTCCAAGAAATTCTCTAACCCTAAACATCTTTAACATTATTGTTCATTTTCAATTCAGCTTCATACAGTGCTTGAGTAACAGCTTCTTGCTTATTCGATACATCACTAAAATAACAGCTTATATCCGAATCTAAACTCTTTTGCCTTCCCCCATGGTATGGAATTGAAGTGCCAGTATTGATTTGCAATTCTTACTTCAGTTAAAAATAAAGGAGATCATCCTTTTTGCCTATATTAGGCCTGTCACTATAGATATGCTGTATTTTGATGTTGTTGAATGAGCCCGTATGCCAATCAGGATTTTTGGCGCTATATCTAGGTATGAACTCATTGTCTAACTTGATCAATCGTTTGGTTGTTGTATCACACATTTATATATGGTTGCCGATCTGATTATGTTTCAGGATCTTAGATTATATTTGGTATTGGTTCGTCATCCAAATCTAACCTTACAATTGTCCTCTCTGTCATAAGTCTTGAAGACATCAACACAATTGTTCGTCCTTCACCTAACTTCAACTATAAAACATTTTGCACCACAACTATAAACCACCTCAGTCTATCATTTCTTCTCCTTTTTCTCATCATCATCTTGTAATAACTCTATTCTTCTTCTCATTTTATTTTCGTACAATTAGATGTCATAGACGTATTTGAAACTTCTTTCAATTCCGCAGCCGCGTAAGAACTTCCTTTTTCGTGTCTTATTTCCTACTCAAACGACCAATGACACATTCTTGTCATATGTTAGTGGGATTTTGACCTATAGATATTACTTCTCTTTAGTTACTTTTTCACTAAAAAGTAGTTAAGGTGAGTAATACTTACACTTAGTGTACTGATTTCTAGATAGATTCAATGTGAATGATTATGGTCAAGTTCTATCATTGAAAAGAGTAATGATTCTATTCACACTTCAAGTTGTCATGCCAATACCTATGTTCGCAGGTGATCTTTTCCATCATGCGGCTGTTCAATTTCAGATTTGAATCGCAGTGTTCTTTCACTCAAATCTAAATACGACCTACGAGCAAGAATTAAGGATGGAATCGTTCTGAGTAATATTTTTAAGTCACACAGGACACTCTTGATATCGAATAGAGGAATCGTAGTCTCATATGGTTATGATTTATCATTTGCTTCTAGTCTACCTTTTCCTTGGCTTTTAGGAAAATGAGCTATTCAATGAGCCCTGAAATACTTGTTAGTACACAATAGAATGGAAAGAATCTTTCCTATGCAAGGCTTTCATGAAGAATCTGATGCACATATGATCAAAGCCCGCTTTACATCAAGCAATCATCCTTTTGTAGGAGCAACTATGGTCAGCCTCAGATCTTTTTGCAGGAAAAATGTGGTAGCATAGCCTATTTTTAATTATGATAGCTTTTATAATCAATAGCTTATCATTTCAATCATCTGTATTGCATCAAAGGGCATCAAATTGTTGAGAAAGAATAATGCTTCATATTTCAGACATCCACTCATTCCCTTGAATGCTCAAGGGTATTAATGACTAAATTCCGTGTCAAAATTTAGCGATTGATTTCATTGAGAAGTTAATTCCTTTCAATCCAATGAAAATATTATAATGGGCTGTTGAATCAAAACAAGCACTTGCCTCATTAAAATCGTACCATCATCAACCTCGACTACAACAACTCAGTGATAATTGACATCAAGCGTCATGTGTTTTGAAGTATATTCCACACATAAAACTTCCTGTTCTCTGTCAATAAGCTTCAATTTATTGACAATTGAGTCCGCATTCAATTCACCAGACGTGTTGCACTAATGTGCAAAATCAATAATTGAATGCTTACTGCAATGACTAACAAGCAATAATTTGTCCATTGAAATAGGAAAAGCATTATGATATCCTACTTCTAAATGCAAAATTGACGTTTTCAGAAATACGTTTCAGTCTTCATGTGTAGATGTGTTGTATCATTGCGCATAACATTGACAATTGTTGTCCCTTTCAAATTCTGGTACGCGATACCCAAGGTTTTTTGGTTAAACTAGTTGCATGATCAAATTGTGATTTAGAGCATCAAACTTCATGAAAGGATATTCACATTCCTTTTCTAAATTGTAGGAAATCTTTAAGTAGTCTTTTAACCTTCGATATTTAATCCGTAGCCGAATCGCAAAACATTTTTGGGATGATCCAGTTCTCCAGAAAATTGAATTGTTGGTGCCGCTCCCATACCCAGTTTAGCCTCTACTACACTTTGAATACGACCTTCTCCGTCTACACACAATGACACCTTGCTTCGTGTCAATTTGAATTCAGCACCGAGCAAGACCTGTGAATCCAGAGAAAGCGGAGAACAAGATAACTCGGCTCCCAATGTTACCCGATTGGGAGTGACAATTCGCTTATAATTCATTGTCAACAGACCTTGACTTGAATTGAAGTTAAAACACATAGTCGAGCATGGAGATCCAGAGTTACCAGTAGTCAACGTTTCACTCTCA
>CAAAJI010000064.1:66606-89987 GCA_900642245.1 Fragilaria radians | reverse complement strand
ATTTTTAATGTCTAACCTAATTTCAAAACCCATGGCTACAGACTTTCCTTGCATCCATGGACAAGAAGACCAATTATACCAAGATATATGGGTAGATTTGCGCACTTGTCTTCAAATTTGCTTGAAAGTGTCAATAAAAATGTATCTCTATTGTGAACCTATTTGTAATGGCATGACATTGATTTCCCTTAGAATCGAAGAGTTTATTCTTGGTCTTTAACCCCTTAAAGATTATAGTTTAAATGGTAGGAGAAGTGAATTACGCCTGTGCAACAGCAAAAAGGCTAATCAACATCCATACCATCAACATTTCCCAGAAAACATGCTACTCTCCAACGAGAACACTAGTGTTACCGACAATTGCTAAGTAGGAAATTAATGATGGAGGTCTATTAACACGTAAGAAAGTGCATAAATCCAATGAGTACATGTTCTTCATCTCCGATTGCATAAAGTATAATTAGAAAGTTGGTTAATTATCATTACGTTAGTAAGTTCAATTCCGATTTTCTGTATCGCAGACGTAATTTTCAGAGATGACTGGTATGGGGGAAAGTGAATACTGATTTAGGGAAAACATGATATTACTTTTTGATATCCTATGCTGATTTGTATCCTAATGGCATTGACTACCAACCTAATATCTGTGCATGGAGATAGGAAAAGCGTTACATACTTTTAACATTGACAATCTTGTCCCTCTTAAATTGTGGCACGCTATACCAAAGATTATTTGGTTAAACTAGTTGCATGATAAAATTGTGATTTAGAGCATCAAACTTCATGAAAGGATATTCACATTCCCTTTCTAAATTGTGGGAAATCCTAATGTAGTCTTTTAACCTTCGATATTTAATCCGTAGCCGAATCGCAAAACATTTTTGGGATGATCCAGTTCTCCAGAAAATTGAATTGTTGGTGCCGCTCCCATACCCAGTTTAGCCTCTACTACACTTTGAATACGACCTTCTCCATCTACGCACAATGACACCTTGCTTCGTGTCAATTTGAATTCAGCACCGAGCAAGACCTGTGAATCCAGAGAAAGCGGAGAACAAGATAACTCGGCTCCCAACGTTACCCGATTGGGAGTGACAATTCGCTTATAATTCATTGTCAACAGACCTTGACTTGAATTGAAGTTAAAACACATAGTCGAGCATGGAAATCCAGAGTTACCAGTAGTCAACGTTTCACTCTCTGATGATTTTGCAGGAACATTTACCTTTAATGTATAATTCCCTAAAAGGTTTTGATTTGCACTTACGTACATGCCTTCTCCTCCCATAGCAATATGGGGCGTAATACTTTGGAAATAGTTGCATCCAAAGACTAATCCACCGGCGATACTGCCATATTTTAAGTTTCCAGTCCATGTATTACCGCCAAAATCAAGTTCTGCCAAGGCATTGATCTTGCTGTCCATCACCATTTGTTAGGCCTAATTGTAACTTACCCATACATAAGCCACCAAGCAAAGGAGTATGAATTCGACCATCAACACTACCACGATCAAAGTCTACACGTGCAAATAAAAGTCCCTGCTCACTGGCAATTTGACTAATGAAGGCATACGTTTTGTTCCGACCATCCGGTATCATGTTCGTTCCAAGCCAGAAGGAATGGACCACTGCCATATACGGAGATAGCTGTTTAGACACATCAAATCTCATGCCATCAAATGTATCTAGCGAAACAAGGCGCTTTCCGTCCATAGCCGCTTGTTCATAGGGACCTGGATTAGGAATTGAAGGCGCTTCGCGGGCAGCCACTTCAATTGCATCTGGTGGAGGAGGTGGAATCGGATCAGGAATTGGAATTGCATCGCATTTTGTACGTTTTGGTTCGAAAAGTTCCACCGGAATTTTTCTTCGAGATGATATGGAATCAGCCGAGGACTTTGACCCGCTTTGCCCCATGATAAAATTTGACTCCTTGAAATGAGTCAAAAAACTATGTGGTGATCCTTGCGCACCACCTAGTAGTACTGGACTTCGTAATCTTCAAAGGAATAAGGATATCGGCTATTTTGAGGTTCCCCCTTAAGTGAAGTTCCATCCTGGCTTATGTCCTAAATTTATTGATGTAACCAACTTATTTGTGGCTTTAGCAAAGGCAAGCCATCTTTTGGCTACTTAAATCATATTGAGTGTACAAATAGTGTGAATTGGAGGGAGCGTTAGGTAACCACCAGAGCCACATACAATATAACCGAAGTGTCGGAAAATGCTTTTCCAGAGAAATCAGTAATTTTGTTGCGTTCTTTTTGGTCAATTGATAAAATTGATAGTCAGAAGAAAGGCATTCAATATGTGTATTGCACGAGAACATGGTATGTTATGGTGCTTTGAATAGTCTTTTCAGTGCAATTCTGCCTTAACTGTAGTAAATGATCATGATACAAGGAAGGCTTTCTTTACCTTAACAATTAAGAAGCGCTCTTGTGATAAAGAAGATTGGCCTTGTTTCGTGCATTCCTCAATGGCGACAGTACTTAAATGAAGACCCTTTAAAAATTAAAGCATCAGTAATGCCCGCCAATTTAGTGAACTGGTTGCTTTTTACGACTCTAATGAATCTGGCATGAGTACAACTGGCGTAAGTTGCGGAAAGAAGTATCCTAGTTGTGTTTAGTTAACTGACTACTGATAAGAAGCGTAGAACAATTGAGGAATGATTGGTATTTCTGTATCCCATATGTCATCAAGATCTTCGAGACATTGAGTCCATCATTCATTATCACACAAATTTGCACATATCTAATTGCACAACAAATTATATTGCAGTATCGTCCCAGCAAAATGTGGGATGAGCTGTGGAGATTATTGAACATTGAGGCATGGTGTGCATGGTAAGAAAAATGATCTGATGATATAAGTAAGAACTTGTAGCTTGTATTTGGATTGTAGTAGTATTTTTTAGAGTGATGGGCGGTCCTGGATGATGATGAATATGCTCCGATTTCTTAGTGTCATCTCTTTTCTAATTTCTTTCGAGAGTTAGAGAACCACAGACACCAGAATAGCAAATGTATAATCATGGACTGTATTTGCTTGGTTTAAGAGTGGTTGTTTAGTTCCCTTAGTTCTTTATCTTTAATGGCGATACTTGGGGATTTGTGGCCTGATTTGCCACAGTTAACGCGTTTCCACTCCACCTTCACGAGTGAAAACTCCATTGTCGCTTCTTCTGTTTTGTCTTATGTCGCTTTCCTTTTGGGTTGCAGCAGCATCTTGTTGAATTCCTACAAGTGAAGTGGTAGAGTTAGCTTTGTCTTCCAGGATGCTAAAATACAGGAAAAAGTAGCGCATCCATATTTTCAACCCACTGTGCTTTAATGGCAGAAAGGAGATTAGGGTCAAAGCTGAAAGTAAATTAATGATATGTTTTACCATTGATGAAACATGTTACAGTACAATGTGATTTTAGCACTTAGGGGAAATATAGCGGTAAGCGTCAAAATGAAAGTGAACCAACGATAAAATATACAAAAGAAATGTTTTACATTGAAGACAGTGGAATGTCAGGAATTTAAGTAAATTGTAGGTTAGAGCTATGACTTGATTTTAGTGATAAGAAGAAATCGAAACAAGAACGGCTAAACATATCTTTAGAAGCGCACGCTCTCAGATCTTAGATTGAAATTTACTCGTGTTGTTTCTCTTTAATAGTTTACTTGTGACGTCCTCTCTTAAGAAATCTTGGATTTTCTATTTCATAGTCATATTACCGCTACCGTTTTGTTTTCAAACTGACCGTTCCATCGTGTACGAGTTGTATGAGAATCGAAAAACGATCTCCTCTTCAACAAGTTGTGAAATACAATTCTTGTTATTCGATATTCGAACACTCCGTAAAAATATCAACGTGAGTTCGCGTACGACATCGAAATCATAACAAGTTGCATTTCATATCCAACAAGAAGTTAGTGCAAAATGGCCGATCAAGATAAAACTCTTATTGATTATTTCATCGATAATGTGAACAAGTATGGAAATCGCAATTTTATGACACAGCCCATTGGCGGTGACGCTCCAGTTCGAACGTGGTCCTTCCAGCAAGTCTTGGAAGAATCAAAGCGTATCGCTGCGTACATAACGAGTCTTGAGTTACCTCCCAAGTCCAAGATTGCAATTATGAGCAAGAATTGCAGCTGGTGGATCATGGCAGATCTAGCAATTCTTATGGCAGGTCATGTTAGCGTTCCTATTTTCCCCACCCTGACCAAAGACACGACTAAATTTATTTTGGAGCACTCGGAATCGAAAGTCTTGTTCATCGGAAAGATGGACAAGAATTCATGGGAGGAAATGAAAACTGCAATTCCCGAAGATATGCCTACTATTTCATTTCCACTATCTCCGGAAGGTTGTGCTAAAACCAAGTGGGATCAAATTCTCTCCGAAAATGAGCCAATATCCAACCCAGTTAAACGAGTTCTTGATGAACTTTGTACCATCATTTACACCTCTGGAAGTACAGGAATGTAAGTATTTACAGCAATTCTACACATATAAATCAAACTCTCATGGTATTTTATAACCTTTCAACAAATTTACAATTTTAAAGGCCGAAAGGTGTCATGACTAGCTTTAAAGCTATGCTCGTTCCTACACAGACACTTACAAAACTTCTAAACTGTACTTCGGATGATCGGTACCTGTCCTATCTACCCATTGCTCACGGTATGGAGCGCTGGATC
The DNA here is from genome assembly GCA_900642245.1 of Fragilaria radians. Classification (NCBI taxonomy): domain Eukaryota; phylum Bacillariophyta; class Fragilariophyceae; order Fragilariales; family Fragilariaceae; genus Fragilaria; species Fragilaria radians. The sequence continues at coordinate 85,285 of CAAAJI010000064.1, read as the reverse complement.
GGGGAATGTGTTCCTCTCTACACGGCTGAATACTTGTTTTTTGCAGAGTCGTTAAAGACCTTTGTTGATGACCTTAATCGATGTCGTCCAACACTATTCCTTTCGGTCCCTCGTTTGTGGACCAAGTTTCAAGCTGGAGTTTTCCAAAAACTGCCAGAAAAGAAACTAGACTTACTCATGAAGATTCCTATTATTGGATATCTCATCAAGCGTAAAATTCTTAAAGGATTGGGCTTGGATTGTGTTCGTTTTGCGGGCTCTGGCTCTGCACCCATCCCAGCATCTTTGGTAGAATGGTATCATCGTCTTGGGCTCGAACTCTTGGAAGGTTATGGCATGACGGAGAATTTCAATTTCTCTCACACCAGTCGACCTGGAAAGGCACGTGTTGGATACGTCGGTAACACTCATGATGGTGTTGAACATCGCATCGCTGCGGATGGAGAAATCCAAGTAAAGACTCCTGGGATGATGATGGGATACTATAAAAATGAAGAGGCTACGAAAGAAACGATTACGGAGGACGGCTGGGTTCGGACTGGAGATAAGGGAGAAATCGACGAACAGGGAAGACTCAAGATTACGGGTCGCACGAAGGAAATATTCAAAACCTCTAAGGGAAAGTATGTAGCTCCAGCCCCCATTGAAAATCTGTTTATAGCGCATTCTCTTGTGGAACTTGCTTGTGTCGGAGGACGTGCTCAACCGCAACCACACATCATCCTTCAACTGTCCGAAGGTCCAAAAGCAGATGCTTCGAAATCTGACTCGGAACGCGAAAAATTAGCCAAAGAACTAGAAGCGTACATGGCTTCAGTCAATCCAACTCTGGAATCCCATGAACGTTTGTCCTTTGCAGCTATTGTGAAGGACGACTGGATCCCAGAAAACGGCTTTCTCACACCTACTCAAAAAATCAAGCGAAGTGTCATTGAAGATACTTACGGTCCACATGTCGATGGTTGGTATGCATCAAAGACGAAGGTTATCTGGCATGGATGGTAGAAAGAGATGCAGGACTTGTAATGTCAGCTTCTTGTCACGTATTTATTTTAGTCAGACTATTTTTCATCCTCACCCAAAATGTGGGCTAATTATAAGTGTAAGAATCATGGTAGATATTGTATTGTGTTTCCAATTTTATTCTCTCCGTTGTGCCATGGAATGTAAGAGTTAAAGCAATCTTAAAGCTCCCTCAAGTTTAAAGATTAGTACATATGCCCGTACATACAGATTTACATGTTTATCCAAGACAATCATATTATCGTCACTTTTTCAGGTTATGACATTCAAAAGAGACAACTGCATTTTTTAAAGCTTTCATTCAAACGCTGATGAAAAGTGGAATTTGCAAACAAAATTCGTTAAGCAATACGCAAATATCAAATGATTTGCATTGTATTCTATATTTGAACTTTAGAAGGATTATCAGCTTGACACACAAATCTCTCTTACAAATAGTCTGCCTAAAGAAAGGACACTTGTACTACAAGGATAAAAGCACGTTGCTTTCAACACCACAAGAGTTTTCCAGTTACAAAAAAATTATCAGCTGTTTCAATCCGTAGATTGTACTTTGCACCTTACTTATTGTAGAATCCTTTTCTTTTTCAAAAATAGTCTTTCCCTGGCATCAATACTACAATTCCAATAAATGATATTGACATTCTGGCATAGGATTTCCATTCATTCAAAATTTCTACCCTGTATATCATACACATTTGTGTTATTAGTCATCAATGTTGCAGTGATGCTTAAAAATCAAAGTATTGGTTTGTACATGGATTGGAAAATTGGATTTCTTTTCCTTCTCTATGGTCAGGGGTAGTACTTGTGTGTCTGTGTATTGTAGCTGTTTTTCTTGTCAGCAGCTGATCACAATTGGTTCTTAACTATCCACATCGAATGCTCCGGTTCACTTGATCTCATCTGGTGATTTTATTGCCTTGTTTGATAGCATTACAGTTGCCTCTTGGGTGTTATCAATGAATTCCCCAATGCCTTTACCACATCTGGTCAACTGTACGCTTCTTTCCTTTGCATTCAATAACATCATTGAATTTCCAAAATGTACTCTTCAAGAGCTTTTCTAAGTTCCTATTCAGTTATTTTTAAAGCTCTTCCTGAATCATCCCTATCTTGATTTTAAATTCAGGTTGATGCTCTTCTTGAAAGTAATACAAAGGTGGAGGACTTGACTGAAATTAGCTTGAGTGTTGTTGCTATCTACTTTCTTCACAGACATGACATAAAGCATATTCGGCAAGAACATATCACCTTTTACAAAGTTGATATCTTGCAAATACCTTGCATATTTAATCCTTCTCGTCATTTTTTTATTCAGAAACTGGGAGTTGGTGCGTGCTTTGCTCCGCAGAGATAACTATTTTACAAAAGAGAATGTATCTTTGAATTTTTACATTTCCAGCAATAATTATGAAAAAGATTGTTATCGTTATTCATGAACCTAGAATTTGCAGGACATACAATCTGATGCATGCCACTTTTACTACTTGACCCATCATGTCATTGGAGGATTAATACAATAAGAATCAAACCAAGGATACAACAATATGATTCATCCATATAAGTAATACCTGTTAAACCAGTTATAATTAGACTTCAGATTGAGAAACACGAAAGATCTTTTTCCTCAGTTTAAAGGAATAGTGTTCTGTCTTTGTTATTGTTTTAAATGGAATAGAAGTTTCAGATTAATATTGCAATTAAATCTGTCCACACTTCAGTTGCATTTGAATGACAAATGCGTTAAATATTCTACAGTTTACAACTGAAAGTCTAGACAATATTCTAGTTTATAATTCTGGATGATAGTAGGATGGAATTATTCTTTTACTCCCCAATACTTAAATCCTGAACCGTTTGAATCCCTATTGATTTTAGTTGCTGGCGTTGTTGTAAACTCAGTACTCGTACTCGATCACTCTCTCGAGTATTAGTGTAGTACCAAAACGCACAAAAGTTAAGGGTAGCATCGGCCAGATCCGATGTGATATTTTTATTAGTAGTAGGACTAGTAGTTGGCCCTAGCTTCGCTCAGCAGAGTTAACTATCTTACAAAAGGAAATGTATCTTTGAATTTCTGCTTTTAAATTTCCAGAAATAAATATGGCAATCTGATGCATGACACAATCTTTAAGTTTATACTACTTGAAAGAATATGTCATTGGTATCCAGGATTGTATTCAACATCACAGAACTTAAAGCAAATTACACCATTGATTTAGCATTTACCTTAGCAAGATGTAAGGGTAGTCATTTCATGTCATTTCTTCCTATTAAAACTAAGGTTTGAAGATAAATTATTAGCTGTTTCTTATGTTGTTATTGTAGAAGTTATGACTGCTGCTAATATCGGAATGTCAAAGATTGTTGGGGAAAAATTCAGTGTTGTTGGTGTGAGTCAGTATCATCCTTTATTTGTTTGACAGTTTAAAAATGAGACAAAAGTAGGATTAATGCAATAAGAATCATCCCAAACATTTAACCACATTATTGATCCATATGATCAATGCCTTTAAACCAGTAATTATTGGACTTAAGATTAAGAAGCACGAAAGATCTTTTCCCTCAATTTATAGGAATAGTGTTATTTATTTTTGTTTGAAGGAATTTAGTTGCAGACTAATATTGCAATTAGATTTATCCCCTATGGACTACGATGAAAATTTCACTAGAATTTGAGTGACAATTGCGTTAAATAAGTTTGCAACTGAAAGTCAAGTCAACATTCTAGTAGGATGGATACCGTTTGAATTAGCTATATCCCTAGTGATTTTGGTCGCTCACTCTGTACACTCTGTACTCGTAGTCGATAACTTTCTCGAGTATTACTGTACTGACAAAATGCGGCCAGATCGGATGTGAAATTTTTTTAGTATTAGGACTAGTGGTTGGTGCTTGTTTCGCTCTGCAGAGTTTGATTACTAGAGAGAATGTATCTTTGAATTTCTGCTCTTAAATTTCAAGCAATAATTATGGCATGGATTTTTATGATTGCTATTTGTGAATCAAGAATTTGTAGGTCATATAATTTGATGCATGACATAATATATAGGTTTTACTATTTGACCTAACAGGTCATTGGTATCTACAATTGCATTCAAAATATCACATCACTTGAAGTAAATTATACCATTGATTTAGCGTTGACATTAGGAAGGTGTAAAGGTAGTCATTTCATTTTTTTCCTTTTAAAACTATGGTTTTAAGACATACTTTTAGCTTTTTATTGCGTTGCTAAAACAATAAGAATCATTCCAAACTTACAACGATATTATTGATCCATGGATGGCTTCTAAAAATAAATATATTTCGACTTACCGTTTGAATTAGCTATATCCCTAGTGATTTTAGACGCTCGCTCTCAAACTACTCGATCACTTTCTCGAGTATTACTGTACTCACAAAACGCAGAAGGGTTAAGGGGTAGCGCCGTCTAGATCGTGAAACTTTTTTAGTAGGATGGTGTGTATTGTGAGGAGTTGGCAAGTTATGAGGTGTAACTCTATAGGGTGATAGTGGAAGGAGTTAAAATTTCGCACATTAATTGAGAATCCCAAGGAGAATTCGAGAACAATCTCATGACAACATCCAAATCAGGAGAGTCAGAGCCCGCATTGCCGTCACCATACAATTGGTGGTGGCATCCAGAGAAAAGTTGGACTGACATGCTTTTTTGCTTTATCTGTTATTTGTTCATGCCCCTTCACAAAATGATAACGTCATCATCGTCACCCTCGTCACGAGAATCTTCGAATGCAAGGAAAACCAAGGAAAGAGCTCGATCCTTAATGAGAGATGGAGCAATCAAAAATGCCAAGTATGTTTCCATTCCTAAGTGGTGCGCTGCTGCTAAAGCTCCCATCTTTGAATGTAAATACCTAATTCCCAGAGTACCTTTGTTGGAGACGTGGGGTCTTTCTGAGCACATAACTGACGGTTTCTGTAATAAAGAAAGTGTTGAAGTCTTCATTCGGTTTCCGTCATCAGTTTACCGTTTTCATGACAGTGAAGATAAGGATGACTCAAACATTCCTCCTGATCAGTTTCAGAAGAACGAAATTGGTTGTCATGAAATGCCGAACATAGACCTCAGTCGACTCTCTACGGACGTGCCATTCTTAATTCACTTTTTTGGTGGTGGGATGACCATTGGATCTCATAGTGACGCAGACGGCATGACGATAGCACATAGCGTGGCTGAGTTTCATACGAAAGATCCTCGCTTTGTTTTCGCTTGTGTATCTTACAGTCAATCACCGGAATTTCCGTTTCCCACGGCTGTTGAAGAGGCTCTTACCGCTGTGAGTCATTTATTAGACAAGCTACCGAACCATAAAAAGATTTTTATATCCGGATGCTCCGCAGGCGCTAACTTGGCAACAGTTGTTACGTTTGAGATGCATCGAAGATATCCAGGTCGTATCCGAGCAGCTTGTATCCTTTGTCCTATGCTCAATCCAGCCGCGAATTCATTATCTTATTACCTCAACAAAAATTCTCTGTTTATCTCTGTAGATTGGTTGCGATGGTGTTGGCAGGTTTACTTAGGTTTAGCACAACCACAGGCATCAACCATCGATCCAAACAAATCGACACGACAAGATCAACTAAACCTTGGTTCCAATCATGACGCTTGGGAAAGCTCTCCCCATCGAAAAGGAAAGTATGCTCGGCTTGTCAACCCCACACTGGGCTTACCTCCGCAACTGAATGAACCGCATGCACCCAAGTTTCTAGTGACGACTAACGAAGGCGACCCACTTCGAGATGACGGCCTAGATTTAGTTCAAAAACTCATTGCTGAAGGAGCTCAAGTTAGACATTTGGTCCATAAAGGATCACACTGGATTGGTACTAGTCTTGATAAAAAAAGCTTCCAAGAACTGGTTCAGGCATTCGTTGATCTCCTTTACCCAATCGACTAAGCAAAACATGGAAAAATTATCAGCACATCAAGGTGGATACAATTATTGCTGCAAGTCTAACTGTTACGCTATATCGCTGAATTGTAAACACTAATAATCTTGGATTTGTAAACATTACCATCACAAAGTGTAAGGAATACTTCTCCACGGTAAATCAAAGTATACTTTGTTACACAATTTTAAATCTCTCAACCAAAACGTTATGCTCACAATGCAAGACAAAACTTCTTCCATTGAAAAGTAACAAGAGATTTCTTCATAGTGCTTTAATTCTTTCCACTTATCATTTTAGGGATCCAGACTTTCAAAAATAAACCAGCTCTAAAATAGTGCCCTCAGGGGATTGAATCATGTAAAATGTTTATTGTTAAGTGACAACGTAGGATCCAACATGAAATGCAGATAACTGTCAAAGAAATCAGCTTGTTTATAATAACTTGTTCTATCAACTGACAAGGATTAGGAATTCACTTACTTTAGTATACCAATTTATTGACAACATGTAGCCTTGAATTGGCAGGGATTTTCTACAGTTACCTAGGTGCTAGCCAGGTTGTACTAAGAACAAGATATTTGAACTTATCATTTACTTCATTATGTGCTTTCTGAATGAATGAATTAGCTTCTAAAATGTGTCTCTTTTTCTTTTGCTACAAAGTCATGATTGCCACACATTTGTTTGAACTCACGTTTGTTGATGCCCTCATTATCAAAAACAATTAATTGAGGTGACAGATATTTTGCCAGCTAGGTCTTATGGAATGGTTTTTATGTGTCCTGTGTGCCCAATCTTAAGTTTTATGTATCCCCAAGTTGATGCATTTTAGCAGTATTTTAAGTTGAGTTTCAATACAGATTACATCATTGAAATAATCACGTGTATTGCCCCAGTGCACTAGTCCCCGTGCACTAGTAAGTTACAATCGTAACAGCCCAAAGTATTTTTTATCATTGGGGAAAATGACAAACAAAAAATGGTTTTGGGATTGAATACCGAGTTGATGAACGATCGGATAGCTGATGATATTGATCCCGAAGAATGCAAAAGTTATAGTTCTAGTGAAGAAGAGGAAGAGTCTATGGAGGAGGAAAGCGACGATGATGATAATGATGACGATGACAATGACGATGACGATGACGATGACGATGACGATGATGATGAAGATGATGATGAAGACGATGATGATGGTGATGATGACTATAATAGTGAATTCGAAAACGACGATAGTACTGGAAGTGATGACACTTCATCAGGTATCATGAACTCGATACTCCCCACTTCTTTCTTCAATCCAATTTCTACCTTACGACGCCGTGCAATATCATCAAGTACAACGCAAGCCATCGGAGAGGGTCAAGAAAAAAATATCCATCAATTGAGCATACCAGCAAGTCCAGGTGAGGACAAACGGAACACTAATCGTAGAGGAGGATCCCGAAGTCGTGTACAAGCTATAACTTCACGGTTTTCCCATAATCTCTTATGTATATCATTTTGCCTTTGGTGGGTGGCAGTTCTAGTCGCTACGATCGCATATGTGATGGAGCCATTTCGACATGGAATGACGCCAAAGGACACACCCCGTGAGGGCCAAGGCCTCTCAACTTTCCCCTGGAATATCGTACCGACATTATTTTGGCGGAAGACTTACTTCCCTGACAATCAGAGAGACTATATTCGACGACGACAGCAAACAAAGTATTTGTTGGACCATGGGAGTATTTGGAATTGGATGGGTCTACCGACGATGAAATTTTCAAGTCATAAACCGACTAGTGTCGAAGATTTACCTCCCATATGTCAATTTCAAAATTGGCAAATGAAGTCATATCCCAACTGCAATGAAATGCATGAAATTGATTTATCGGATGTTGTGCGTACGACATCAAAATCCATGAATAAGAGGCAGCGATTAAAGATGATGGAAAATTCGTTTCAACGTAATACCACAGAGATCCTCGATGTCGGATACGTCGATAGCGGCTTGTGGAGATCTGTTTGGAAAGTGGATCCACGACAGGAATCGCAACAATGGAATCAAGTACCAGCAGTCTTAAAGATGATGAAGGGCAAGCACGATGTAGACAACCGAAATATGGAGCGTCATCGTCGTGAGGCATTGGTAATGGAAAAGTTAACGTCATCACCCAATATAGTATCCATGTACGCTCATTGTGGAAATTCTATCCTGACAGAATATATTCCAGTTGATCTCAATGTTATCATTCATTGGAAAAATCATAACACATTCCCCACACGAAGTAATCCAGAGGGAAGACTGAAGTTAGCATTAGGAGTTGCAAAGGGTATTGAGGCGCTGCATAATGTTGAGGGAGGTCCGGTTATACATGCAGATATTTCTTCTACACAGTTCATGGTAGATCGTGTCGGTAACATTAAGCTAAACGATTTCAATCGATGTCGTTTTCTCCCTCATAAAAACTCAACCGGGCAAGTTTGTGACGTAAGGATACCAACGGCTCCGGGCATATCACGGTCTCCCGAGGAATATGAGTTCAAAGCATTAAACGAGAAATTGGATGTCTATAGTGTGGGAAATGTAATTTATGAAATATTGACTGCTGAGGAGCCTTGGGGCAAAGAGAAACCGCTGGTGGCTCAAGAAAATGTCAAAGCCGGAGAGATACCTCCCATTGATGAAAAGTTCGTTATTCCGAATTCAACAGACGCTGGATTAGTACGCGTTATTGAACTATCCTTGAAACTAAACGTTAGTGAAAGAATCAATGCTTCAGAGCTCGTTCGTGAGTTAGAACTATTGACAACATTCTCCGGTGGATAATGTGGCCTAGGATGTTAATAGCAGGGATAAATCAAACTGATTTTTAATGGTAGAACTGTTCGTCGATTCTCTAACTTTGAACTCTACGTTTCAGCAAGTTTTGATTCGATTCCTTCTTTGATATTCCTGCCTTCTTTAGAGGAAATTTTGTCATGGATATAAATTAGTGAAAGTTTACCAAACTGAACTTTAGCCATCAAAACCCATATCCATATGTCAGTATAATCTCCTCTAAGAATCCAGGAAAGTAGCTAGAAACCACCTGCATGTTGTTTTTAATCGTACCAAGCTTTTGGAAAGTGTCGATCGTGAACTTCCATGCCGTATTCAACAAGTTTGCCTCCCATCAAACTTAAGACTATTTCGTCGCCAGGCTTAATATTCCGTGAAGCCACAATATTGATCGTGATATCAGTCGCATACTGGTTATATATCGTTGAAGAATTAAAATCAAATACGTTGTGATTCTTGCTGTCCCAAACTCCAAATGTAAAATTCGTATTGTGAATGGAGTCATCGTCCATTATTGAGATGCGAGAGGGAAGTGTGACTAGACAAAATCTTAGTTTCGACCTGACATGTCCCAAGCATAAGTGAGTTGATGGTTGCTGTTCGCACAGGTGCTGATTCTTCATGTGCACCAGCAGAGGTACCACCATGACAAGCTCTCCGGTTGAAAATGAACGTGCGGAAATTAATTTGTTGTGGTCATCTTGAGACGTCTCAACCAAGGCGTCCATACATTGTGCATACTTCCAGAGCCAGTGAATAGTTCGGTTTCGAAGTACAGAGTTGGCAATGGAAGAAGGATCTGCAAGGGATTGTAATTGGGTTGTGAGGGAAGGTAATAAATTAGATACTCGAGGATTGAATAACTCAACCACCTCTTGAATTTTAGTCAAATAGGATTCTTTTGTGATTAATGGGATAGAATGGAAGCGAGAGAAAGTAAGAGAGTGTTGATAAGCTTGAATGTGAACAACATTTCATCCTGCTGAAGTACACACATTTTAATTCGGAAAATGACAAGCTTCCAAACGTACCATCGAAAATATCTGATGATCGACACGGTGACACGCAACTTCTTGATACGAATATCATCTGTTCGACCACCAATTCGGCCAAGAAGTAATCCTTTGGTGTAGGAATATTTCGATAGTAGGGATGTGACACTCCCAAATACCGGTGAGGATGGTGTTCCACATGTATCCAAAGTTCGTCTCCAGGAGAAATTGTACGAATCGCAACGTAATCGTAATGATTCGGATAATTAGGATTCAAACGGTGTTCTAAGTTTGCCATTGTCGGATGGTGTTTGAGGAACAGCTCATGATCATGTAGTTGAACTACGTCAGGAGTTAAAGTACGAAAATGGCACTGTTGTTCCTTATCCTTGTCTTCTGCGTTCTTGATTTTCAACGGAGATGACAATAGGACCTCACCCACATCATAGTGCTTCCCGGCAAACCAGGAAAGGCCAGCAGAAGGAATAGAGCTTTCTCCTAGGAAGAGACGACAATGCGGATGATGATCTAATGGGATAGAAGATGATGATGTTAACAACGACGATTTTATCAATGTTGACTTTATTTCTGTTGTTGGAAAGGTGTCGGTTGATTCGGTTATTATTTTTGCCAAAGGATTGTCTCGATCTTGCAACGCATTTAGTTGTTGCTGTTGAGTTAGTTGTGATGTTGATAGGCTGATAGTGTGTTGAGCATTGCGAGAGGAGAAGTACTTTGTTCGATGATTATTTCTGATATTGTTATTTTTCACATTTCTTGCTGATTTGAAGGTAGTATTGACTTTTTTCTTCTGTCCCACGCCATGAGAAGCCAATGCCATTATCATCAATATTAAAATGAACACCAAAAAGAAAGGAATATCACGTTGCAAATTGGCTCGTCCAACCTTTCGTGGATTGTGAGGGATGGGTTTGACCCGTGGGGGACCAATCCTAGGCTTTGATTCTGGCTTTGTATTGGGAGCAAATCGTACCACCGATTCCTTCTTCCTCTTCCCTGCCTTTAGGTTTGAAATATATTCTAAGTGATCGCTATCTCCGCATGACGGGTCACTTATCTCCGTCTCCTTTGTTTCCTCGTTTTCGTCTTCATCTATCGAATCTAGTAAAGGCCCACCTGATGATTCCTTGCAGCAATCAGTTCCAAATTCGGAAGAAATTCGTTCCATCAGATTTGGATCTTGTGGGTGAGACGAGTAAAACTATGATGTAACTTACCATAAATGTGCAGGCGTACGTGCATCAATAATATACCAAGGTTTTTTTCATGTGCTACTCAGCCTCAATTCCAATGCTGTTCCTCGATAGAAACAGTTTTCATTATCAAGGCCTATACTGAGACGAAAATAACTTTACAACCCTATTTAGATCAATGAACTAGAAAACTCAGCTCTGGTGGGTGGAAGCATGGCATCCTAAAAGCAGCACAAACAATTACAATTCGACAAGTGTAAACACTAGCAGCTTTATTGAGAGTGCCTATTTGTGCTAATCTTCAAACTCTCTTGCAGAATTGTATCTCAACTAACATAATTTTCAATTCTTTTTCCCTTGGATATGAGGAATCCTCTGGCGGATTGTCTGGTGCTGGTATCACAAACATTTGCTTCTTTGTAATCAATAGTTGAGTGTCCATTCCAAACCTGAAGGTTCCACACACATATTTTGCAATCTCCTTGGTTGTTCAAGAAAACTGGTCAGCTTGTGTCGGAAGTCATTACAATTGTACACATGCCCTTTTCAAGTCATCACACTTTCCTTCCAATCTTGGTTGCCTATTTGGAATGCTGAGATTCCCACCACAAATATGGTTTTGATGATTACAACAATCAAAGCTTATGTCAGACCTTGGTTGGCTTTGCAGGGATGGCTATGGAACCTGATTCATTTGGTTTGAGCAAATCAAGATGCCTCAATTGGGTTGGCTCAAATTGGAACGTTTGACATATTGATCTTTTATTTTACATTTATGTTGGATTTATACGCCTAGTCTGCCAGCTATTGTACCAATAAAGTAACAACAGATATAGTCTGGGCAAAGAAGTAGAATGTTGCGGAAATCAAAAATAATGAGTGATTTTAAGAACGTATTCTCTGGGGGCAAGCTCGCGCCGTCTGGCCGTCTCGGTTTTCCAACAAGTAGAATCATATTCCTTGATTCAGTGTATATTTGATGCCATGACTAAGGAAGGTATTCCCAATGAAAACACCACTATAAACGCCGATACAAACTATGATGATGTGACGTCGCTGGAACCATCGAATGTTGAAGCGAATTCAGATGAAGCTGTGGTCCCTTTTACAGCTGAAAACATTCCTCGGGTTTCTGGTGATAGCTTCATGGAGGAATTGAAGCGAAAAGTGTTAGCCAGAGCCAAAGCGTTAATTCGCAAATGTGATATCGTTCTAAAGAATTCCAGCAGAGATCTCGATGATGCACGCAGCTTTTTAGAGCCAGCTGGACTTACCGTAGACTCTTCAGTTCTCGATTCGAAATTCACAAATTCGGATCTAAATGCTGTAACATCTTCTATGAGTAACGGTGCTGCAGCCGCTGCGGTTATGGTAGTCTTGCGGACGACGGCAGGACATTCCAATACAGACCATGTCGTTCAAATGACTGGAGATCCTCGGAAGGATCGTTTGGAGGAACTCAAACGGAATTATCAACGTCGTGCTCGTTTGGCGTTGCCTGAATCTAGGAGCGAATTCCGTTGGGACAAACCCAAGATTCCTGGTGAACGTCGTCGTCGGATTCTTCGAGACAAGGATTTACCGCAGGCACCACCTGAACCACCACTCACGGGATATGTTATCTTTGTTTCGCAGATGACAATCAAAGTTCGTCATGATCGACCGGATGAACCCCATCAACAGACAAAAGTTGTTCAGGAAATCAGTAAAATTTGGCGATATGGAATGTCTGAAGATGAGCGTGAGTATTATAACAGCTTTGCCCAGGAAGCACAAAAAGAATATCAGCGGATGCATTGCCAATATCGTGCGACAGGGAAATATACGCCCTCGGATCGATTTGAAAAGCTTCAAGGCGTGGGACCCTGGGTTCGAATTCCATGGCACGAAAAGAATGCGCTTGAACGAGAGTTGGCTACGTATGAATGCATATCCTTTCCTCCACGACCGCCGATTCTCGATGATGCGTATGAGCAACGGCGTCTCGAGGGAATCCGAAAGCGCAGAATTAGAGAAGCGGAACATGCTCGCCAAGTCAGGGAAACCCGTAGTGTACCTGTGCGAAGCAGGAAGAAGCGTAAGCCAATCATCAATCGGGAAGAAGAGGAAGTAAACCATGAAAACCTCGACGAGGCGGAAATTATTCCTTGTAGTCAGGTCGAGAATCCTGTGGACGATGATTTGAGTCCAGACAACCAGGTTGAGGATGGAATTATTGTTTTACTCTGAGTCATGAATTTAGAAAGGAAATCATGCCCACCCTCATTGTGATTCAGTTTGCTGAAGATTCAAAATCTCCTGATTTTTTGAGTTTAGGAAATATGCAAATGTTACTTCCAACAAGGACATTAACGGAAGCATCATTCAACTGTTTTCATATCGCAATCAAAAACTGCAAACTGCCCTCACGTCTTCCACCCGCATAGCACCATACAGATCTAAAACATATCGCTAGATCCCTAACTAAGAGCAGGCAACCTTTTGATATGATTCAACAAATTTGAATTGAAGTCACATTTCCCCCTACCCTTTAACTTTTGCAAAATCTAATGAAGAATAGGTGATTTTCGGGTGTTCAACAGGATATTCTTTCCAATACTGGAGGTAAACCCCAGCATTGGCGTTGACGGTCCCGTTCGTTGCTGTTTTCAAAATTAACCTTAAAAATTCATTAAAATATCACTTTATCATTGGCGTCACGTAAGTTGGTGCAAGAACAAATTTTACGTACAGTCAATTAAGGTCAACTTGAAGATCTTGAATAGATACACGAATTGTTCCATATCAATCATGGATGCACCACAGTTCTTGGACAATGGCACCAAGCGAATGAGATCATGTGTGGCCAATCATTGATTTTCAAAACAAACAAAGTAGAAAAGTGTGTATTGTGTACATGTCATCCCCAACAAAATGTATTAAATTGGACAGCATTCACGTTTCTATGTAATAAGGGATAATGAAAGTTAGTTGAAACACAATTTGTGCTCAAGCTATAGAACGCACCGTAGAACTAAATCGGCGAATTGATCAATAGAGAATCAGAATCATGTGAACACCAATGAGGTCCCAATCTTTTCCCGAAGAGGTATCGAAATGAAGATAACGTCAAACGTAAATTAAATTCATAGATAGAACATTGATTTCAATTGTTAATTTACAGACTAAGAATGGAATCTAAAGTAGAGTAAATCCGTTAACATAGAGAGTTAGATTCATAGTCACATCTATGATGGCCTTTAATTTATGTATGTTTTGTGTACTAGGATCATAATAGATCTTGGAACAACTCCTCATGTTCTAGGAAATTGGAATACTGGGACGCTATCCTAATCATAAATCTCCACAGTATCTTTAAAGAAATGTCCGCTCAATCCACAAAGCTCCTTTTCCGATTTTGAGGCATCCATGATTCTGGAAGCATCTCAAGTAAACAATCCTTGAGGCCTTGTCTTGTCACTGAGGGCATGAATGGAGGTAGACTTGTAAGATGCAATGATAAAAGTGAGAGCAAAGCATTGGAGGAGCGCTGCTAACAGAATGGTATATGGAATGCTCAGGGACAACACTAGACTATTGAAACGTATCATTTCAATATTAAATTACAGCTGAAAGCCAAAATCATTGATGCAGAAACAGCTTTCGTGTATGGAGACTTGAAGGGTGAGATCATCATTGCTTTAAGGTGCTCTAAGAGTTTATACAAATTGTAAATTATGATCTAAAGAGTTACTTATATCCTAGATCTCTTGTGAATCAATTGCAATGTGTTTCCTTTACCACGTAGTCTCTTTAGCTTACGTGTTGGATTCAACACCTAACATTTAGATATTAGATTCATCAATTGTGAATCTTGATAGATTCCTGTTTGTTACTTAGGAATCTGTAATAGTTATTTCTACTGTATTGATATGACAGTCCTGAGAAGATATTAAATGATCTTCTTCATTTATAAGCAATATTAAGCATCACTAAATTCATGTAAGACTGTGTCTTAATTGAATTTGTGGAAGGTATAGAATGAATTGTTACCTTTGTAACCTATTCTAAATTTAGATGAGTAAATATAAGAATATTAATTCTAGTATTATTTACTATGTACTAACGATAACTTTGGGCGTCTCCAGTATTGGTACACACATATCTCTTAGCCTTAGTAATCCTACTACTAAAAAAGTTTCACATCCGATCTGGCCGGTGCTACCCCGTAACCCTTGTGTGTTTTGTTGGAAAATAATACTCAAGAAAGTGATTCAATACGAGTACAGTGTTTACGACTAAAATCACTAGGGATATAGCTAATTCAAATGTTGTCGAGACTTTGCTTTCAGTTGTAAACTGTTATAACGCAATTGTCATTCAAATGCTGTGGATAGATCTAATTGCAATATTAATCTGCAACTAAATGAAATTCCTTCCAAACAATGAAAAATATAACACTATTCCTTTAAAGTGAGGGAAAAGATCTTTTGTGCTTCTTAATCTTAAGTCTAATTATAACTGGTTTAAAAAGAATTAATCATATGGATCAAATATATCATTGTATCTTTGTGATGATTCTTATTATATTATTCCTTCATTTGTCTCATTTTTAAACTGTCAAACAAGTAAAGAATACAAATTATAAAGTTAACAAAACAATGATATTTACTTTGCACCAGCAGCTTTATTTTGATTTTTGCACCAACAATCTTTGACGTTCCAATAACAGCAGCACCAATAACTTCTACAACAATAGAGGCAGAAAAAGCAAAAATATTTCTGTAAACCATAGTTTTAATAGAAAAAAATAATTACCTTTGCACCTTTCTAATGCTGATCAGGCATTCCGAAATAACAATTCCTTATTTATTCCTCACATCACATGACATAGAATAACTTATTCATGCCGGGACAGAGATCAAAAGGAATTATTCCCTACTGGAAACTGACAGGAATAAATAATTCAGGAATAATTCGTGATTTACTGTTCCATTTTGTAAAAATTGCTAAGTTGTTTATTATCTATTAATCATTGCTGTAGAACAACGTTAAGTCCCACAAATGCTGATTCGCGTTGAGGAACAGCTGCATTTCAAGATTAATAGGCAACAGCCGTTGCCTATTCTTCGTGAAGGCAAACCCTGCTACCGAGAATTGGCGCTCGCATTTATTGCTTGTAGGGCGAATAAATCGCAGATCTATATATGATGACGAGCCAACTGAACTACTGGACGCTTCCATTTTCCTCTTCTTGATTTTTTGCATCAACGCTTGCAAATCAGTTGGTTGCGGTTGTGGTTCAATCTCTTCATCACCTGGATCATCTAGTGGCTTCTTGAGATGCTGGACACATAATTCTTCAGTGCGATTGAGAGCAAGTTGCTTATTACATTGTTGGGCCATCTGGATCTTGACCACAGCATTTTCGAATTCAGGGTTGTTGACAATCCTGCTTTCAGGCCCACAGTGCTCAGACAATTCCGGAAATGCCTGAATGGCAACATCAAGATAATCCCTGACATCGCACATTGACAGATCTTCATTTTGAAATTGGATTGTGATCGTATCAAGATCAGCAAGAATTTTCTGTAAATTACGGCCAATACGATTATCTGCTGGTGATAGTTGCAGATCCGCAGGAACTACATTACTGATTGGTTCTAATATTTTGAAATACCGATCAATCATCTTCTTCATTGATGACCAGCGTGTCACATTGCAGAGAACTGGGCCCAAATGAGTGTATCTGCGAAGTGCTGCACGCGCTTTCAGATTTCTTAACCATGTCATCACCGCATGAATACGTTCCGTAACATGAGAGTATGATTGAAGAATAATTTTCACGCCCAAATTTAAACGGTGGCTGGCACAACCCACAAAATATAAGTGAGCCTTTTGAGCCAAACTGCGGTTTGTAGAACAATTGTCTCCAGTTATACAAGCAATATTCAGGTAATCCTTTCCATAAAAACGCAGAATCTCGAGAATAGTGTTCATGTGAGAATCCGCATCGAGGTTTTCTTCATCCTGCAAAGGGGCAAATGATAGCATCGCTTGAGAATATCCTTTTGATTGGTCTGGATCCGGCCACATAGCAAAAACAGTAATGAAGTGTGTCCCTCCTGAGCTCCAACCATCAAAGGCCAAAGAAAACATATCTGGAAGGAGACTCTTCACTTTCTGCTCAACTTTAACTGTCAATTGCATCATTGCTTTCATTAAACTCTCTACCGAAATGGCTTCAAGACGTGAAAACTTCTGGGTAGTCGATTTTTCGCAGAAGTGGAATGGAAGAAGATCCTTCACAATCCATTCTACCCAGCTGAACAGGTTAGTGTCCCTCTTAGAAAAGAACTGCAATATAGGACCACTTCCTTTCTTCTTCGCTGCTTCCAAAGTGTCAGCATGCTCTCGTTGAATGTGATCAATCAGATTTGCCCACCCCTTTCCCTTCTTCCTGCTCTTTTTGCATTTACATGTCCAGACATCATTGTCACCCTCCACGAAATACTTCTCAACCAACTCTTTTTAAGAGCAAAGTCCAGACATCTGCAGGAAACACTTTTTAACCAACTCTTGTGAAGAAAACGATAAATAAAAGCAGCGCTGCACTCCACCCCTCCACAGCACTCCGAAAACCTAACACTTAACCCTAAACTCCTATTCAAGTCAGTTTTACTGACTATTCCTGACCTGTACGGAATAACTTATTCTGCCATCTCTGCAAGCAAAAGGAATAATTCCTCCAATTATTCCTTGAGGAATAAATTATTACCCGCAAGGAATAAGAACTATTCCAGACTTGGAATTATTTATTCGGAATGCCTGATGCTGATGCTAAATCAATGGTAAAATTTACTTTAAGTTCTGTGATGTTGAATGCAACTGTAGATACCCATGTATGATCGACAAATTCTAGGTTCACAAATAACAATCATAAAAATCTTTGTTATAATTATTGCTGGAAATGTAAAAGTTCAAAGATACATTAACTTTTGTAAAATAGCTATCTCTGCGGAGCAAAGCAAGCACTAACTACTAGTCTTCTACACTACTAAAAAAGTTTCACATCCAATCTGGCCGGTGCTACCCTTAACCCTTGCACGTTTTGTTTGAACAGTATTACTCGAGAAGGGGATCGAGTACGAGTACAGAGTTACAGAGTGAGCGACTAAAATCAACAGGGATATAGCTAATTCAAATGGTACTTGATTTAAAATGGGGTAGTAAAATAATAATTCCATCCTGCATTCATCCAGAATTATAAACTAGAGTGTTGTCAGGACTTTCCGTTGTAACCGGTAGAATATTTAATGCAACTAAAATTCAAATGCTACTGGGATGTGGATAGATCTAATTGCAATATTAAATCAGCAACTAAATGAAATTCCTTCAAAACAAAGAAAAAATAAATACCACTACTCCTTTAAATTGAGGAAAAATCTTTTGTGCTTCCTAATCTTAAGTCTAATTATAACTATGTTGTATCATTGGGATGATTCTTTTTGTACTAATTTTTCATTGGTCTCATTTATCAAACAAGTAAACAATACATTTTACAAAATTAACAAGACAAGGATATTGATTTTGCACCAACAGCTTTATTTTGATTTTTCACCAACAATCTTTGACGTTCCAATGACACCAGCACCAATAACTTCTACAACATAAGTGCAAGAAAAAGCTAAAATATGCCTTAAAACCATAGCTTTAATACGAAAAAA
>CAAAJI010000064.1:38993-52834 GCA_900642245.1 Fragilaria radians | reverse complement strand
GGTAATTCAACAGATACTCTCCAACTGCCTTGTTTTGTATTGAAGTACTCTAACCTATGAAAAAAGTTACGTCGAAAGATACAATCACATTGCTTTCCCTAAAAAAAGCATAAATCTGATCTACTTAACAGCCTTATATTATTTTTTTAAAATTTAGAATCAGCATTCTTGAACCATTGTCAACCGTAAGTGGAGCTCCAATCAAGTTAGTTCTTACAATGGTTGGTAGAGTTCTGGTATGATCTCCTCTAAATCCTCTAACAATGGTACATAATGGGCTTCACTGCTTGACAAAGGAAATCCTTTCAAACCTTTAGAATTCATCACAACAACTGAACAAACAATAGGTAGCAACAGTGATATCAATCCAACTGTTTTGATCTCCTTCCCAAGTACCGTCTCTCAATATATAGGAAATACTTCTAAAACAAAATCGATTTTTTAGCTCCTTACTACTATTTGTCTAAGAAATACAGGAGATTTGAGGACAGAGGATGGCTAACCACAACAATAATTGGATAAGTAGGATAAGTAAACGATTGTGCTCTGGTAAGCCGCCAAATTAGTTTTCATGAGATTCTGACTAAGATTCTTTGATGGCAGTGGTCACAAACCCAACTCAAAGGATTTCCACATCGGAAAAAAGTATTTTCAAAGTATTCCATGTTCATACCTAAGAACATACTTTGGAGCGAAAATAGCGCAAAACCTTTGGTTTAATCAATAATTCAAGGTTGGATAACGCTAGAGTCTCCCAGATCAATGTGATGGCTTTATAAGTTATGCTCTAAGGTCCATAAATTTTTATACTCTTGTATTTTGAAATCATTAGAATAGTAACAGTGATACCCCGGTGATGAGGGAAACCTTGAAGGTACATCAATATATCTTCCATCGGTATAAAGATTCACCCAAAATACCAAGAATCAACTTTCAAAAGTAGTGGCTCGCTTGTCTTTTGAATAATTATTGACAAACTTGCAAGTTATCACAAAATGATTTTGGTGAATCACACTACCTCAAATGTTGAAAAGCGCTGGTCCCCATTACTGACAGAATAATGATTTATAATTCAAATACAGAATGGTATACAGGAATGCAGAATGTTCATAACAACGGTAGAATTACTTATTAAAATCTCGCTTGGATGGAGCGAAGCCTTTTAAAGTGACTTCACGATTGCTATCCATATTTGGGTTTTCAGGGTAGACTGAGAAAACTTTGGATCCCTTAGCGTCCACAACATGAATACGAGAAAATCCTCCAGAGCTGCCGTCACGATCCATGGCTAAGCGTAATGCCCGAACAACAAATTCAGTCGCTTCTTCTTCAGTCATATCCATTCGAAAGTTCTCATCTATGTGTCCCAATATATAAGTAGATCCTGATCCACCAACAGCAAATCCATCAACTTCCTTTTCGATAGATCCATTTGGTGCAATTGAGTAAATACATCCACTTCCTTCTTCGTAACCAGCGCAAATAAGTCCTGCTGACATTGAGTCAGTGATTAGCGATCTTAGGAAGAATGCAATTTGTCGCACGGATGTTGTCATGGATCCAAATCGATATCGACGTGCCTGGAATTCAATTCGCGCTTGATTTGCCAAGTGTTGTGTATCTGCTGCACTACCAGACCGAGCAATCACAACGTTGGGCAGAATAGGGGCAATTTTGTCAGCATAGCGATTGGATACATACGTGCCGACCGATGTCCTTGTGTCCGCTCCGACGACTACACCATCTCGAAATGTTACGGCTACAAGGGTGGTTCCTAGGCTAACTTCGGTATAAGGAGATGTAGCTTCTGCCAAATATTGAGTAATACAGCCAAATAGCATAAGAACTGGGAAGGTAATCATCTTTAGCTGGCATCAAATCATCATGGAATCGATGAGAGAAAAATTGAAAGGGTGTACCTCAAGCCCTACTAAAGAAAGTTATCATGCAAATTGTAGCAGTGATCGTGAAAAACATTTGTTTTTCAAAACGTACTGTTTATATTTATCCTATGATATTGTCTAAAACATGAAAGAGATAAAAACATTGATGGAATCAATAATGATATAGAGTGTAAAGTCTATTTTAGTAATTCGTTACCAAATAGAGCTTTTTTGTAGACCTACTTCGTAATGCTTAAACATCGAAAGCATTTATCTCACATTTCTCCTTCTCATTTTATGATACATAGCAATATTATCCCTTTGGACAAAATATACAGATGACAGTACTTTCGTGTATGAGTAATGTTGGCAACTCAATGTGTATTAGAGTGCTGTAAATCATTAGATTCCTATTGCTAAGTCTTTGAACTTACTTCTGTTACATTTATTACCAAGTAAATTCTTTCCAATTTCTGTTCCGCATCTACATCCACTTTTGGTTCATCACTTTCTATTAATCTAACTGCTATTTGTAGAAAAAATGCCATTTTTTCAACATGTGGATTTTTAAGTCAAATCCAAACCTATTATCCCTTGATCCAAACACTGCAGTATAACCATACTTACCCAAAATCCTAACGAACTTCATGTTTTATCCTTTCTTTTTCATTTTTCTTCTCCTAAACAAGTCATCAAAATCAAGCGCCTTTGTTGAAAGAAAATACACTGGTTCACAGTAATTTTAAAAAATTCCGTATTTATTTATTTTGCAACCATCTCTACACCCCAAGATAAACTCCTTTAAGGATAAAAAGAAAATGCAAACAATATGAACTTGAAGATGTCTTCTTCGTCTCTTCCTCCAGACATGACTCTGGAGGAGATGACCGAGGAGGCAGAACGGTGTTGGGTCCGTCGAGATTGTGAATCAGCATGGTGTTTCGCAAATCATGTCGTTTCCAAGTCTCTTCCATTAACAGATGGCGTCGACATCAACACCACGACTGAAATTGGCAAATGGACGGTGTCATCATCATTATCCTTTACGATACGATGGAACGACACATTGTATCCAGTAGATCGTGCTTCTGCTATCTTATTACAATGTTGCGATGAATTGTCTGTTCGTATTCCTCCACCTTCCTGGGAAGCATATTACAAGACATCACCGATGCCAGTAGAACTATTTGTTCTGTTCATACTATTTCTGAAAAAGATGGAAAAGAATTGGGAGGCAATGTGTTTAATATCCGAGTTTCTGTGTGAAGGAAGTCAAATTGAGGATATCGAACAGTTCCCGGCAAGCTGTTTAGAGGCAATGAATGAACTAATTTGGATGTTGGTTACCAAAATATTTCCCTTCTGTCCGGATGATAAGTGTCTGGAACTTATCTATATGGAGAGTTCAATATTCTCCCCAGATCAATTTACTTGTTACGGGAAAAACAAATGGAGAGAACAAGCATCTCCTGCAATTCTAAGGAAACTTTTCAAACTTCTTGAAACAAAAGACATTGCAATTCTTAAACTCGCTTCTGCAGCTTGCCTAGAAACATGCCGTAAAGAATTGACAAGACTTTGTGAGCTTGATTCAAATCATTCTACAAGCGGTAGTTCTCTCTTGGGTCCTATGAATACTCCAAACTTGCCAGTGTCAAAGAATAAAGCAGTGGAGGCTTGGTTCAGATGGTGTCGCGAGTTTTTATTGCGATGGAGTTGTTGGAAAAGGAATCATATCACTAGGAGCATTTTTTCAGGGAAGTATAGTGGTACTATGACTACAACATCCTTCTTATTAATAATTCTTCTACTATCATGGAGGAAACGGCGAAACCCATTAGTGCGAACCCTCTACCGGATTGTAATTCGAATGTTAAGTCCGATTACTGAACTTGTAGCAGCTACGTTAATGATAGAATCCTCAACAGAAGTGCCTGGATCAACAACCTAAGATAGTGGAACAATCCAAAAGGAAAAATTTCGTTCCTAATTTAATCAAGACGTCTGAAAACCCAAACATAACATGAAAAATTTTGGCCCTTAAATCTCTGCTTTTTAAATTTTGAGCCCATTAAATATTTTGTAGAGATAGATTATGATAGATCGTTTTGTTATCTCTACATCCAAAGGAAATACCATCCTTTTGGTTCCCTAATCGTCCTCTTCCTGGCCAGCAGTTGCCTTAGCTGTGTCACGAATACGGGTCAGCTGTTTCTTCGCTTCGACACGCTGCAAGAAAGCATAGTATTGGCATTCTTCATAGGTATGGCGTTCATGAGTACACTTGGTGGGGTTTGACCAAGTCACATGACGACACTTATTGAGCGTAATCAACAAATGAGAACAGGTATCACGAAATGCAATTGGAATACCCGCTGCCTTGATAGCGTCCAAATCCTGATCGTCACGAGGCATGGCCTCCTTGTTCAAATGATGATGATGACCGCCTCCCATGATACTAAGTTTTATATCTATTTCTATTCCGTCGTGAAGGATAACAATAGTAATAGCACGACGACACTGTTAGATAGTATCACAAATCGGTTGTGCCTTTGACGATGATTAAATCACTACCGTCGTTAGTTTCTACGGCAACTAATAGCTACTGCTAGAGCCTGTACTCAATACGTACCCCCAAATCCCAAAGGAGTAGAATGACATGAATAAAACGAGTACAGTACCAGTCTTTGAAACAAGACGAGAATACCGTACCTCGAAGCATGGGACAGTGTCCACGGGAGAACTTCAGTCATTGAAATGTAGTCAAAAGAGATCTATCCCCCTTCACATTTAAAATCACGACAAAGATGGTAGTAAATATTCCCCTACAATGCATGTTTGAGGGGAAACTAAGCCAAAATCAGGATTGGAAATAGGGTCCAATTGTATCCCTCTCATAAAAGCGTTTGAAGCATATAATTATTCAGCGTCATGGAAATATAAATTGTAAACAATGCACAATATCCATACTGCTTTCAACACGACACATGAAGAATAAATGCACAATGGAAATTCCATCCTATTGGACTAAAACATGCATTCAATAGAAACGCTCCAACTTTACTGAATGCGTTCACAACAACAAAATAAAATAGAAAACGTAATCATGTAGTCTATAAAATAGATTTGAGCATTCCCTACCCAGTAGTCATTTCAAGTTTAGATTCAATATCTTCCAAATAGTCACTGAATAGGTCAGACTTGAACCTTCCCAGCACATTCATGTTTTTCAAAAACCACGAAGCTCTCTCAAGGTAATGCTTAATTCTTTCATGAAAAGCTACAAGGGAAACAAAAGCTTACACTAGAGAAAGCTGAACTATGCATACAACAGCAGAGTTTGAAATGTAATGCTAGTTGGAAACCGGATGATGACAGAAGTCAACATCGTCAATGGTCATTTAGTGGAATTATACCAAAGCGCAACACGATATTGCAAACAGAATTGAAGTAACTGTTTGCTTAACATAAAGTCTAATAACTTTAATTTAGTGCTGTTGTTGTTGCATGATTTGGAACAAGATTGGTCTGAAGAGTGCTGTCTCTCTTTCTTCTCATTTCCTACCTTTTTATCATTTACAACAAGATTGGTTTGGAAAGTTACTACATTTTGAAAGTGTTCAGCATCACACCACTGGGTAACTGAACAAAAGGTGGGGTAAATGATCAGATAATATGACAACAAAGCTTGAGGCACTCCCAATGAGAGAATTGAACACACGGCAATACAAGACACTCTGCGCAAGAAATCAGGGTCCAGAGCCATGATGGTACAATTGCTCTTGATAATAAGACAATTGATGAGTTACTAAAGGATTAGCTGCAGATGAGAGTTTCTCTAGTGAAGAAATGATATGACCTGGTAGTGGAAGAGAACGACATGAGAACTAGAATGTCAAGATGTAATTTTCTGATAGTTCAATCACAATGATGAGCTACCCATTTTCACTTAAAGTGACACAAGAGCGCATATTGAAAATGAAACTGTGAAAAATCAGGAGTGCCAACAAGCTAAAGGAGATGATGACATAAAACATATACAAGAGCATGATAAAGCATATGGTGCTGAGAACCAGGAATATGCATTCATCACATTAGTGTCTTCCGGTAAATTAAGATAATTGAAGTTACCGAGAAGACAATATAACAATAAAATCATGTCAATCGCATACTGACCATCTGTACCTAAGTAGTTTTCGCTGAAAAATATTGGCAAGGTTCATGATTTTTCCAAAAAAGTAAGAAAATGAAAATGGCGAAAAAACGTTTGAAAATCCTTGCTTTCCTGAAAGCACAACACTTTCAAACCATGATGATATTAGTTTTGGCATCCTCAACTTGTTTGTTCCATCTGTCTATAAAGAGATATCCACCAAATACTGTAAATACGCATATCGAAAACGGAGAAAAGACAGCATCTGCCTCGGATGCAACAATTGCCTATGGCGAGGGCGGCCAACCTGGATATCTGCATGACCCATATTACGTCAAAAACCATCCATTACCGTTTACCTTTCACGAGATACAAGTAGAGAAAAGAGATGGATTCCAACATGTTGCGGATGGAGTGTGCGATAAACCTTTGGGAATGGACATTGAGGGACCATGTGGCGCCCTTGCCCTGCGGAAATTGGTCGTTTCCGAACGGAAACAATCACATCCTGCCAAAAAGGTTCGTATTTTATGTTTGGTGTATTCTCATTCCGAGAGGCACAATCGGGTTGTTCAAGCACTGGTTGAAACGTATGCACCCCGCTGCGATGGATGGATGGTGGCCAGCAATCAAACGAATCGAACACTCGGGACAGTCCATCTATCTCACAGAGGTCCTGAGACATACGGAACAATTTGGCAAAAAGTTAGGTCGATATGGGCATATGTCTATCAAAATTATTTGGAAGATTTTGAGTTTTTCCACATTGGAGGAGATAACATGTGGGTAATAGTGGAAAATTTACATCATGTCTTGTCGAAAGAAGACCCATCTCGGCCATTGTATATGGGTGCTGCCATGATTCCAGCCGGTATGCCTAAGAAGAGATTCTGTGGGGGTGGAGCAGGTTACACGTTATCACGGGAAGCACTGAGGAGATTGATGTCTACCGAGTGGAATTCATCTCGATGTCGTCCAGATGCTATGAGAAGCATAGAAGATATCGCTATGGCTAGTTGCTTACGATTGAAGGTAGCAAAATGTCATCATAGTATCGATGAAAGAAACGAAACTCGGTATCATCACTATGATCCACAATTCCATGCGTCTTGGAATCAATGGTTCCCATCTAATTGGGGTTGGAAAGCCCTAAAGCTCCTTCATAATATTATTTCTGATCAAGAATATTTAAATGGAATATCATCAACATCGACAACATTCCACCTGGTTCGTAAATCAATTTATTCAGATAATGGGTTACGACGGTATCATGCTCTACTCTACAGATTGTGTGGTGACAAAGTGAAAATTGAGCCTCTACCAACTTCAGCATGGAATATTACCTGCGAAAGAGATACACTAATTTGATGATCAATATTATTTATTGATTTATCACATTCATCTTGACAAGGAAGTTTGAACATTTACGAAAAAAATGTGCCGTAGACAATAATGAAAGTGAAAAAGTAGACAAACCAAGCATAGGGATTTCCAGGAAAAAGGAATAGTCCTGCAATTTTTCCCCAGTCAACCTCTTTCGAAGAAGATTCCTCGACGACCACCTTCTTCTGATTATTCCTCTTTTGGGCTAGAAGCTGGAAAGGACTGTTCTGTTGTCGTCCATGTCCTCCTACCTTCGATCCCTTCTCAGTCATCGAGTCGGATGAAAACTGAAAATTCAAAGATGGTTGAAGCTTGCATTGTATTGTAGATGGAAGGATAAAACCATGTATGGTCGAAGAAAGAAAGAGCGTAGTGTAGATCAAGACAAGACGGAACATGATGGTAACAAACAAAAGGTTAGACTGCTCTTTTCTATGTTGTAATTCGAAAGTACTTGAAGGGGTATAGTACAATAGTTAACTCACTAGTACTAAGCTTCTAAAAAGTTTTGTTACACAGCAAATTGACAAAAGGTGACACACTAATATCATCACACTTATAATTGTAAATCAAATAAACATCTATAGATTGAAGAAGTATTACACAAAAGTTGACAAAGGAGAGAAACAAATGTAATAAAACTTATTATCGTAAATTAAATAATCATTTAGAGTTAGAAAAAATGAGGCACTCATACCTTCAGCTCAGATGCTTTATCTGAACATTCTAATGGTGTCACTTCAATCTCTAATTCTTTTCCTTCACATTGCTATCAGACACAGCAAAAATTACCTAAAGATAAACACAATTCTCGAACTCTGAAGCCTTTCTTGCTCATGGTAGACGCATCCAATTGCTTGGATGGTGTACCAACCATTGCAATTTCACACTCAAGCATTTGCCAAAAGTGCAAGATGGCCTTTATCTAACTCATGAGCTTTCATACAGCATCATGGGTTGTTGAACTATGAAAACAAACGTAATGATGACACTGATGCAAGATATTCTGCGATTATCATATCGATGAAGTTGGGACTCTCGTAGGCCGAGAGATGCTTCCTTCTAGTTATTCGAGGAAATCAAATATCAAGTATACCTCAAGTAACAACTCTACTGAATTTTTGTCTAGTTTGAGAGTAATTTTTTATGAACCCCTCCGGCTCGATGTATATGATAAAGAGTACTTTGAATCGTTGTGTGTCGGTTGCATATTAAAGTCTTTGTATCAAAATGAGTTCCAGATTTCTCTACACCTTCTTCCACCTCCCTTTTGCACATTCTTGCAGCTAGTTTTCATATGCATCTAGTCCATTAATGCAATGAAATCATTCTATTGTTCCTGACCTTTACTGAGTGAAAGATTCCATAGCATTGCTGATTCATTCTGAAAAAAATATTGCTGACCACTGAACTGCAATAGAATATCCTTTTGTCTTTGACTTTCTGAATACACTTGTATCATCTATTATCTTCACCCTGCTCTGTAAATGACAATTCTAGCAAGTGCCAAGCATCTTTTGTCTTTGCCGAAGATATTTGATTGATTGAAGGATACTTATGTTCAAACACAAGCTTTTTATGCCTTCAGCCTTATGAAAAGCAAAGGAAAAGGTGTTGTCGGTGCGAGACTATTCCTGCGTGATGGCAAATGCCAAATCCTCTCTCAATTGGATTTTTAGGATCTTGTCTGGACCAAGCATGTGCAGTGCTTGTGTAGATTATTCTGAAAAATGATCCTGAGATTCATCATTGTAAGCAAAAACTAGCCACCTGTGAACCGTCTGAATGGATAGTGAACTTTTTCTGATCAATCATAGGGAAGAAATAATGATTTCATTACGATGTAAATTTGCCTGAAGTATCATATGTTCTTCTAGCAATATTATGAGGTATCTAAATTTAAATATTGATCACAATCAATTGAAAAACTATATTTTATATTTAAAAGTCTTCATTCAACTATTTGATTCCTTACATTACACATGATTTGACGATGGATTCCAAGACGACGGTGCCATGTTTGCACCACCTAGCATTAGAGCTTCCATTTCGTCCTCCGTAAAATCTGGTCTACCATAGCGGGAATGTATCATGGAACCATCCAATACGACAACGCCATTAGGCTTGGTCGGTATTGGTGGTTCCACCGGGAGTGATTCTTCATTTTGCGATGCTCCACTTAATCGATGAGACCATCCTTCCTTTCCATAAAATCGAATCGATGGGACTCGGATACCGCTAGTGATGCTGAATTCAGTTATTTGTTGATTGGATACGTCCTCAAGAATGGTTGTGGTAGTAATATCTGGAGGCGGGGCCGATGTCGAAGCCTCCAAAGGTGGATGAAGTAAGGTGGACGTAGCTTCCGTGTCAATCTCATACAATTTGGCTCCAACTTCAACAGTTTCGTCGCTTTTGAAAAAGAAACAAAGGAGAGGACTAAGGTAAATGTACGTCACAATAAAAACTTGCAACATAGATTCCAACTTACACAGCACCGAATTGTTGGGTGATAACTCCATCTATAGTCGCTTTTATGTCGACCGTAACCTTATCAGTTTCCACAAGTGCCACTACATCGCCTTCCTTCACGGCTTGTCCTATCGACACGGTCCATTCTACGATTGTTCCCTACAGGAAGAATAGGGTGCAGGGTTTGAAAAATATGTTAGTTTTCATCTGCATCAAACTTTCCCACTTTCGTGATTGTGAAAAACTAGAAATAACAAAGTGACAAAGACGATTATCCACTGATTTCTTTGGCTGACTTACTTCCGTAATGGAATCTCCCATCGTGGGGACCTTCATTATTTCCTTGGCACGACGAATCGATGTTGCCGTGGCAATGCCGCATTGCTGAGCCGTAATTCGTTCACCAAGAGGTAGCAAATGTCGCAACGGTATGCAACTACGGTGCTTTAAGGCACCCAATTGTTGCAACATAATTCGATTCATGATATGGAAGTAATTAAATCGATTGGAATAGTGAGGACGATACAGGTAACAAAAACCAGTGGTGGCTTATCCTGCGTGCGTTAGCTTGGTTTCAAAGTGAAAGTGCTTGGTGTAAGATTGAATCGAATCAAGGGAGGAAGAGGGCCTGACTGGTGGCTTGCTACTGTTACAAGATTAGGGTGTAACAAGAGTGAGTATCTTTGGGTAAACGACCAAATCTCGATCAGAATTCATATGATGGGAACTTCCAACTATTATTACTGTAGGAAAGATATCAAGAGGATAACGGTCTTTCAAAATTGACCAACAATTGGTGGATATTGATTTACCATTTTCTTCTATGTGGTTTTGTGCCTTGACACAAATATCTCCAACTCAAGGATTGCTAAACATTTCCCTACCAATTGAATTGAGTCAAACAACATGTACTTCAATTTACAAACATCAAACTAGAACTCCCATTCCTACTTAGTCTCAATGGGAAAGGTTTTCAGCTCTTGTAATTAAGTTGGAGTTGACTTAGCCCAAAGCCTTTCATAAAGCTAGGCAACCGAGTTTCGTCAAATAAACAAGACTTGTAATCCTTGATTGATACATTTATTGTATATATATATTCTTCAAGAACTTAATCAACTTCTTTGTCTGCATGGATCACATTGAATCCAGGTGCTTGGGTGACGTATGATAAAACTTTGTAAGCTCAAAATTTACTTCTCCTCATGAATTTCTTCAATGATTCTTTGTTGACTGATTCTTTGTTGATGTTACAGCCCAGGAAATCTTCCGATTGCACCTTCAAGATTTAGGCCTTTTTCAACCTCTTACTTGTATTTTATATTTACTTTTCATCTCGCGCGATAAAAGTATCCTTCCTCTCCCTTTTCCTTTTCTTATCTATATGATGGAATCCAATCCTTTCCATCTTGAGATCAGAGCATGCTGAATGCATCCTGAATACTGAGCCAGAATTTTAAGACTAGCATTCTTTTTCTAAATTGTCTCATTCTCATCCTTCCTTAGTTTACACAATTTGTTTCCCTGTGGTCATCCTTTCTGCAAATGCTACTCTGATCGGAATTATCTTTATTAATCATCATTCACAATTCTTTCTCTGAATTATTCTTGACTTGTTCATCTCACAAACTTGGGGCTTTAACTTGGCTTTGATTTTTTCACATCCAGCAATTTGTCTTCAAGGTCATATTCAAGACGCTCCACTCTGGTACACAAAGCCATACAATGCGCGAATCGCCGTCAGGTAGGTTATTTGTTCTGAAGTTACAAATTATTCTGAATCAGAAATCTGACAATCTATTACCATCTTCCTCCGTCAAGGAAGTATATTTGTTCTCTCTGAAACTTACTTGTATCAAGAAACAAATAACGGAAACTACGATAGGGTTACTTTCATGACGAAAAACGTCTCATTTTCATAGGTGACGTGAAAATTCTTCAAATGATGCTGTGATGGAAAAGCATTGTTCCTACAATGACTCATTCAATTTTATGTGACACAATCCATGTTGAACAGCAAAATTGAAAATGAAAGAAGAATCAATGGATCCAATTTATTCTGTCCAACCCAAGACCACAATTACGAAAGAAGATAAAATAGACATACTTTTCGAAAATAGAGAACTTCAATCGTTGACGGATGATGATCATGTATTTTCTTCCTTGGATGATGCCTTGTTATTGAATCATACCAATCATCATGAACAACCGCAATCACGACGACAATTTGCTTTAGAATTACTGCAAGCAATCAAGGCTGCACGTCATCTCTTTCTTCTCCTCTTCTTGTTTGCCTTAGCATTTGGATCTACAGTGGGAGTCGTACCGGATATCATGGCTGATCGATACGCCCGGCTAAATCATGGGTACGATGATTCGATGCGTTGTTGGATACGACTACTGGAGGAATCACATTCACTGGCCGCACCTTCACAAGCATGTAGGGAAGGATTGGAGGATGCACAACAGGCTGCGGCGTATACCGCATTTGTTTCCAATCTATTGACATTCGTGACAAGTTCGGTCGTGGGAAGTTCCAGTGATGAGAATGGAAGACGTGGTACGTGATATTTTGATTCCTTTCTTCCTCTTTCTCTCTTCCAATGTCATTATTGCCTTTGATTTTGAGATTTTTCTAATGAATACAAATGCACAATTTCTGGTCCTAGTTATGATTATTTTGGGAATCTCTCTTTCTTGTATTGCTCCTATTATGCTAGTCTCGATGGAATTGTTTCCATCCATGTCTCCCATTTGGTATTATATCGCTAATGGATCTACAGGACTCATTAATTGGCTGGCAGTCGCTCTTTCTTCCATTGCAGACATTCTTCGGCCTCAATATCGAGCATCTGGATTCGGACTGATTTTGGCATGTTTTTCTCTTGGGTTCGCTTTATCACCGATGATTGGTGCAACTTTCAATCACATTCATGCATCATTATTTTGCTGTATTACTTTATTGATGGCATGGATAAATACTATTTGCTTCTTACCTGAAACGTTACCTGAAGAAGCAGCGCTTGAGGCGAAAAGTGTTCGAAATCAGAGGAATGCAGGTAGGACAACACTCCAAACTATTAAGGCATTTATCACGCGTCCTATTCAAGAGATTTCTATTTTGAATCGTAATCGACTCTTTCGTCTGCTTAGCATCCTTGCTTTCTTCAGTGGCATGGTTTCAAGCGCAGATCAAACGATACTTATATATTATGTAAAAGAGCGATTGTTGTTCGATAATCACGACATCGCAAAAATGTTTATATTATCAGGGATTCTTGGAATATTCGTGCAATGTCTGCTCATCAAACCCTTCATCGATTCCTTTGGGGAGCGGCTGGTCATTGTAATTGCATTCGTAAGTTCCATCGAAAATTCGCGCAAAAGTCGGATATCAAACTTATACCTTTCTTCATTAGATATCTGGATTCATTCAAAATTTTCTTATAGGTATAGCTTGGAATAAGTCAATTATTTTCGCTTCCATTGCCTTTTCAAGCCTATGCGCTATGTCGTTCCCTACAATATCAAGCATTAAATCAATGAATGTCAAGATTTCTGAACAGGGCCAGATTCAAGGTGCTCTCTATTCAGTGCAAGCTCTAGCTTCCGGGACAGGTCCTATGCTGATGAGACTCATTTATTCTTGGACCAAAGAAATGCACCCAGGAACCATGTTCCTTGCCGCAGCATGTCTGTATCTTCTTGCAGCCTCTTTTGCTTGGACGCTCCCCAAGGCTTATTCGAACTCATCCTTGTACATTTCTCAGGCAGATACAGCTCAATTGAATGGAGATAACCAGGATTCCACCAGCTCGCTCTTAGAAGAGCCTCTTTTGAGCTCCAATGCCTAGATGTCAATATAGATCCAAGAGAGAAGTCAACTTCCTAGAGCTCGATTTTGTTATTTCAACGCTAAATGCAAATTGATAATTAAACGAATATAGCAGGAT
>CAAAJI010000064.1:4579-34896 GCA_900642245.1 Fragilaria radians | reverse complement strand
TACTGAGACATTTCAAACAATAGATATCGAGTAAAAATGTTATTTATGTTTTCAAGGCATACATTATATTTGAGAATCTTAAGTGTGCGACAATTTTGATGATATGTATTCATTAGATTCATATTTGTGAACGCAGAAGATGCGCGTCAAAATATATTGCAGGATATATTTTTGGCTTTATAACTTGAACTCACATCTTGAAACCACTCTTCAGCATTATGCTGAGTAAGTGCACCCAAGGATTAGGTTCACAATTGCCTCTAAGCTCAGTGGTAAACAGAGATTCATCTTAGTAACCTTTACTTTCGTAACTTACTTTAATTCTTCACTTAGCTCATTAGTTTCAGATGGATTTGATTATTCTTTTCTCCAATAGCAACATATGCAATTCACAATGACTTGTCAAATTGTACAGGACATAAGCCATGAACTGATCATTTGTGATTACTTATCCCATACCTGATTACTTCATCCTGATCGTTTTGAGGGATGCTATTCAGAAATCCTGGTCTTCATCACTGCTTAAAGGGCTCTGTCTAAACATCCATCTGGTTTTATTAAAGAACGGGCTGGTTTAGGCTCAAATTTATTTGCAGCGTTGGATTCTACACCCTACGTTCCTGCTTCCTCTCAACAAAAGGAATGAATTACCGCTATTGCTTCTTATGTCGACATATAGTGTCAATTCCATATTAACCATTCGCGTCAATTACCTTATGCAGTTTCTCTCTTTTTTATGTCTTTGCATCTCTTTCTTTGTGTGACTTTAGATTAGTATGCTTTCCAGTGAGGAAATCCTTGATTTCATAATGCCTTATCTTGACTTATACCTTCTTAATCCTTGTGCATTCTTCTTTCTTTCCTGAACTTAAATACTCAGATAGCATTCATATAACTAATTCTCAAACTAGGATATCTCAACAAAAAGAATTGTGCAATGCCCATTTCAGTGCAACTTAGGTCAAAAGAAGAGGGTATCCAAAACCTTACCTTTAGAATTGTTATAACTGTCTTCTTCATATAATGATCAGAAGTAGGTGATACTGCATTGCTCAATCATTCACTTGCTCAGCATTCCAGAGACGTATCAACATTTTTGTTTACTCTCCATTTAGAGCATAAATGCTACTCTCTAATGTTGAGAAGTTAGTGTGAATATTGTTGAGAAGTTAGAGTGAATTACTTCATAAATTCAGGAGCATTAAATCTCTCTCCATAAAGGAATAGTGAGGGTTTATGCCGCTTACCTGGAGAACCTTATGAGCCATCGAGTAAGGAAAATGCAGCAAAATGATTTGATGAGTGTACCTATCCATCATATATTAAGTTTATTCTGATAAATACTCAAAAGGGTATGCAATAGTGACAAACATCCATCAAATATTACGTTTATACAAAACAAAAGCCTTTAGAATCACCTATTTCATCCTGATGGGTGAACAACTTGATTCAATGAAAGCGGATCTTGGGAACCTTGGGAGAACTCTAAATGCGGTGGCAAACAAACAGGATATACCAAAATGCTCAAAAAGTGCAAAGTATGTTTCTAGTTCAGGATATCGCAGATTTAATAATGGTTGAGCTTGTCTATAAATGTAGGTCTAGGATCAACATTATCTTATCCCAGGGAGGAAAAGTAAGCACATGTGCTAACATCAGAGACTTAAGCTTCACTTCTACAAACACGGTAAGTGGGATTATGACAACTATCCAAAAGGTGCGCAAAGAATATTCACATTCGATGTATTCCTACACAATAGGTGCAAATGCATTTTGTTCGACAAGCAAGAAAATGGCGATCAAGTCGTGCCGCAACCCATCAAATTTCATCATCATTTTCTACAGCACTCATTTGCAATCGCACTCGGGATAGGTATGATTGGATGATCATAAGACAATCTTGGATGGGGTAAGAATAATCACGAAAGCTTCACGAATCTGATTTACAATCCAGATATCGGATGACTAGGTGGTACAGTTGTTCACTCTACTCGACCAAAACATTTCATTTAAATATGGAAGTGCAGTTTAACCAGAAGCGTTTGTTGTGTCGATTACCAGTCGTATGGAGTTGACACCATACTTCGTGATGCACAGATATTTACTGATTACTATAGCTCAAGATATTCAGTAACAATTTACGTCGTCCGAGCTCTATAGGAAAAATTTGTTCTTGACACCATTGTCTTTCTTCCCTTGGAGTTCGCATCTGCTATCATCCCATCCAAGAAAAAAATAACATTTCGTTCCGTCACACAACACAATTATCACCTTTTCGAACACTTTGTCAATAAACTACTCGCAATAGTGCACACACACTTAGAACACGCTTGTTGAAACCTGGAAGGGAAAAAAAATGCAGCTTGCTAGTAGTCACATTCGGTTGGCGAAGTCAGTCTTTCGACGACACTTGAATATAACGCGCCACACCCCAATTCTATCGAATGCCGTTGCTAATCTTGATACCACGTTTACTGGGAAGCTATGTAATAGCTCTACTCTTGCTCGAGCATTCTCAACAGCTCCACTTGTCGAAGAGTCTACTCACTTACATTCGACTCCGATGTTTGTCCCTTCTCCTAGCCGCAAATATGAATACTTTGAAAATGTCGAAGTAAGGGAAAATGGAGTTGCAATTATTCGCTTTGACTGTCCAAAAGCTGTCAATACAATCAGTTTCGCACTAAAGGATGAAGCTAAAAACCTTTGGAAGAATGAAATCCACTCAAATCAAGATGTCAAGGCTGTTGTGTTCGCATCGAGTAAGCCTGGTATGTTCATCGCCGGAGCAGATATCTTTGATATCAAAGCAATTGAAAACAAGCAAGACTTGGTTCCACTTATCGCCGATGGCTTGGAATTCTTTCAGCACATGAAAGCAAAAAAAATTCCACTTGTAGCAGCGATTGATGGTCCCGCCCTTGGTGGCGGTCTTGAATGGGCACTTTGGTGTGACTATCGTATTTGCACTGACTCTCCAAAGACAAAACTCGGATTACCCGAGGTCAAGCTAGGGCTTTTACCTGGGTTTGGAGGAACCCAAAATTTACACGAGCTCATAGGCCTTCAAGCCGCTATGGATGCTATGCTAACAGGAAAAGATATCCGTCCAGATAAAGCGAGGAAGTTGGGACTGGTTGACTTGGTTGTGGCTCCTGCATCCTTGGAACAAGTTGCTATTTCTTGTGCAGCGGATTTAGCGTCTGGAAAACTGAAGGCTAAACGAAAGCCTAAGAGTTGGATGAATCGATTCATTGAAGACACCAGTATTGGACGAAGTATCATGTGGAGCCAAATAGAAAAACTTGTTCAGAAAAATAGTGGAGGTAACTATCCTGCCCCGCTTCGAATTATCGAAGCTGTTAAGTATGGATTGGCAAATCCATCAACGAAGTACAAGAATGAACGTGAACTCTTTGCCAAGCTAGCCGAAACAAAGGAAAGTGAGGCGTTGATTGGAATTTTCGATGGTATGACTCAAATGAAGAAGCATTCTTTTGGAGATACCGCTGTCAAAGTTAAAACTGTAGCAGTTATGGGCGCTGGTCTCATGGGGGCTGGTATCGCCCAAGTCTCAGCAGAGAAAGGGTACTCTGTTCTTTTGAAGGATAAGGACACTACCGGTGTTTCTAGGGGTCTATCTTACATGCAGGACAATTGGAAGAAGAAAAAATCGAAGAAGCATATGACAGAATATCAATACAACATCAATAATTCTAACGTTACTCCTTTGACGGATAGCATATCATCCTGGAAAGCACATTTTCAACAAGCTGATCTAGTGATTGAGGCTGTTTTTGAGGATTTGAAGTTGAAGAAGGCCATTGTGAAAGACATGGAAGCTATCACACCTGAACACTGTGTTTTTGCTACTAATACAAGTGCCATCCCAATAGCCAGTATTGCAGAAGGCGCGAGTCGTCCACAAAACATTGTCGGTATGCACTATTTCTCACCAGTTCCACAAATGCCTTTGCTAGAGATTATTCCCCATGCGGGTACGTCAGACTTTGCCACAGCTACCGCATTTGAAGTCGGCACGAAGCAAGGAAAGACATGTATTGTGGTGAAGGATGTTCCAGGCTTTTATGTGAATCGATGCTTAGGTCCATTCTTGGTTGAAGTATCGGCTTTGATACAGGATGGTGTGCCTCTCGAAAAGCTAGATAATTGCATGAAAAAATTTGGTATGCCCGTTGGACCAATTACTCTTGCAGATGAAGTTGGTGAGTATTTTCCGATCGAAAGCATGTACATCAATAGCTACTTTGTCTCAAAATTTTGTTCCATCACAGGAATCGACGTAACTTCTCATGTAGCCAATTTCCTTTCTAACGCTGATCTTGGAATCAGAATGGATGGTGGTAATATCTCAATCATGCAAAATATGATTGAGAAAGGCTGGTTAGGTAAAAAGAATGGAAAAGGTTTCTACACTTATTCAGGAAAGAAAAAGACTCTCAACCCTGAAGTCAATAGCTATGTAAAGCAATACGTGAAGAAAGACCTGAAGCTTGACGAAACTGAAGTTCAAAATCGACTTGTATCACGATTCGTCAATGAGGCAGTCAAGTGTCTCGAAGACGAAATTATTGAGAACCCAGTTGTCGGTGACATTGGCCTCGTTTTTGGAACAGGTTTTGCTCCATTCCGCGGTGGTCCATTCCGATACATTGATCAGATGGGAGCAGATAAATATGTCGGAATGATGAAGAACTTCGCAAACAAGTATGGACCTCAATTTGAACCATGTCAATTGCTCCAAGATCATGCAGCAAGTGGAAAGAAGTTTCACAATTAGATAGATGCTGAAATGAATAAATGTGTTTACATCGCCTCGATTATGTATTGAAAGATCAATTAGTTTGCGCAAATGCTTGATTCATCTTCGCGTTGAAGCTTACAGGAATTAGAAGTTGTGGCAAAGTTTTGCCAACCGTAATGTTATCAGAGATAACCTTGATGCCCTATTATGCCCAACAACCAAAAACTTCAGAGTTGTGACATTTTCCTTCCTATAGAGAGTTATACATTTTTGAGTGATTCTTCACGTCTCTTATCAATGTTGAGTGGACTTTCTTTAGGTTCAATGGATGTATGCTTAGAGCATGATTCATAACTGACCATGTGTCGCTGAAGAAAACATATTATCTAGCCTCTGGACCTTCATTTTGTCGAAAGCACTGTGCTTGAGCAATTGTTTATATTAGCAACCATTTTAAAACACAAATGCAACCCCGTATTCAGAATTGGACAGGGAAGTGAGAAATTTCTCTTGATTTAGGTGAGTCTGCCAATTATTGTTTTTCCGTTGTAGGCAAAATGTGTTCAAGGAGGACAGGAACTACCTTGTTTTTTTTTCACCTTAGGAGATACTATTGTCTCAGTATGGTTTTGTTGCTTTGCTAAGTAGAAAAGGCAAAGAAAATTCATAAACAGTCAGACTCGAACACCACTTTGGGTAGTGTTAAATGAACTAAACTTATTCCCTATGACTAAACCTCAAGGATAAGCAAAATCCTTTCATTAGGCTAAATTTCAATACCTTGGTAGACAGAAAGGAACATCGTCAAAAGGAGGACAGGTCAGGAAGGTGTTGTACAAGAAAGGATAAATAGTATGCAATTGGGACAAATAACATGGTACATAGCATACAAATCATTTCTTCAATCACACATAGTTACAGAACAAACGTTCTATGGATTTTTGACTAGGTTTAACTGTTGAAAAATGAAACTTGGAAACTCCTGTATCTCATTCTAGTCTATCTTGAGAATAAGATATATAAGATCGTCATTTTTTTTAATCATA
Organism: Fragilaria radians; assembly: GCA_900642245.1. Taxonomy (NCBI): domain Eukaryota; phylum Bacillariophyta; class Fragilariophyceae; order Fragilariales; family Fragilariaceae; genus Fragilaria; species Fragilaria radians. The sequence goes on along the minus strand of CAAAJI010000064.1, from coordinate 29,085 downwards.
TCTGTGACTGATACTTGTTTTTTTTAATAAGTTTATGTGCACTTTACTTGTTCTAATCGTATAGCACATCTATGGTACAATTGCAAAAACAGATATTCATCACCTATCACTTATAGCCTAGTAATATTTATACTTTGATTAAATACTCCTCGTATTTGTCATCTACTTTGCAGATAAAATAAAGTATTTTACTTTGCTTCAACTGCGGCGTGAGATTTTTTCTTTGAATGCGATGCGCCACCTCCTTGTGACTCTGCAATCGTAGTTTTCGTTAGTGTGATCTGAACTTGAATCACATTGTCCCATCGAAATTTCTCAAATCCAAATTCTTAAGTAATTTCACATTCGTTATTGCGAAGCCGTTTTTCGATTTCAGCATGCAATGTATGTACAATAATACGATAAATCTGTTGGTCTTTCCATATGTTTTTACCTGAACTCCTCCGTCTACTTACTTTCCCGGTGGCATATGAATTTTCGACATGAGCATCTTCAAATGATTCTCTTATCCCTTTCCAATCACTTTTGTAATAGCCCTTTTCACATTTTACAGTTGTGTCATTATCTTCTTGAGATATTTCGAAAATAATTATTGGATGAACAAAAAGGAGAATTAATCAGATTTGCCGACATTTTTGGCTTGGGGCCTAAAAAGAAAAGTCGGCGTCTTAGGGAAAATGTGCCGATAGGAAAAAAAACGGAAAATACAATTCCCTAGTGCCTCATTCCAAGACCATCATTCTATATAACATTTTACTTTCAAGACTAACAATCCGAAAATGATCGGATCTACATATTTGGACGGATTTTTTCCCCTAAAGGAGGTCATTAGTAATTTAGTACCAGACTTTTAAATTTTTTGAGGATGAACCCCAGGCACTTTCACGTGATTGCAAGTCGAACGGAAGTTGAGGAGGAAAGGTTAAGTTCACAGTCCCAGGTGTTGATCTCACCGTTTTCTGAACGTAACATCATTTCGCCTGCACGAAACGGTCCCGATATGCCTTTAAATCCTGTTGAAGTCCAAAATCGACTTTGTCCAGTATGCTCCACTGTCAGCACTATCGAATCCTGTCAAGGCTGTGGCAATCCAAATATTAAGCGTGGTGATGATGACAAGTCGTCTTCTTGCTATGATAAGAAATGTGACTTTAAAGAAAAAATTAAGTTAGAAGATAAGAGCGGAGGTAAACGTAAGAAAAAGTCAAAATCATCAAACAAAAAGTCAACGAAAAAGTCGGAAAAGAATCGAGACAAAGCACCTTCTCCGACAGATTGTGACTTTCCTGACGAAGAGGAGCATCTTGTTGAGTTCTCGTCTCGCATCCAGATAGGATCTCCGATGACTCCGTCTGCAGCACGTAAAAGTTTATTGCAACGAGTTACGGATGATGCCTCGCCCAAATCGACTAAGAAAAAGTTAACCGCCACACTTAGTAAAACTTCTGCTGAATCAAAAATGAGTATTCAGTCCTCCCGAAATACGTCCTCTAAAATCCGAAGTGGGAATCCAAGGCCGAGCATTGATGAAAACGAAGGCCGAAACTCACCTTGTAGGGGTGAGTTGAGTCCTATTCGTATGAGCTTTCGCAACAAAATCAAATTCACTCCGGATGATTTTTACAGTGACGAAGCAAACATTAGTTCTTCAGAGGAGATAAATGTTTGTGACAAAGTATTCCCTTCTTTACCAGTTTCTTCAACGGATGATAGTGCTATTAGGAATACAGTTGACAATGTAGCCTCATCATCAATTTCTGCTGCCATTGGAGAAGATGATAAGGATTCAAATCAGGACGAAGCAGCAAATGATGAAACCTCTCAAGAGATTAAACCACCTAAGAAAAGTAGTAGCTGCGTAAGGCTTGGCAGCTTTCTTGCATGGTCTGAAGAAGATCGTGGTCGTCCTTGGAAGTGCAGAATTTGTACATTCCTCAATCAAAATCCTCTCCATCTTTCATGTGAGGTATGCTGTGCGCTCCGAGAGAAGGAGAAGCCAAGTGATGACGTTTCATTGCTGTCGCTCTCTACTGAGGCACGGGAGAGTAGCGTCATGCTTCCCGAGCATCAACAACAAGCGATTCGTTCCAAAGCCAAGAAGGTTGAGGAACAATGGTTTGAAGATTTAGAGGCACATCGTATGGCAGAGTTGGTGGAATATCAACGGCAAGTCTTAGAAAGATATCAAAGCGCCTAGTCAGCATAGTTTTTTTTGTAGTTTAATGCGACACGTTGAGGAGCGAAATGAATTCTTGGAAATGGAGGTGGATTTTTATTTGCAGGGTTGAAGTCATGATAAGGAGAGAGACATCATAGGCCTTAAATTAGTTTTTATGTTTTTGCATGATTGCAGTTAAGCCAGTCAACTAGATTCAAGGACGCTGTACGACATTTCAGAAGATCAATCTTCATTGATTTTATTTTTGTCTCCAGGTACTGCCTCGTTTGGTTTGGTGGAATGACATATATCCAATCGCTTTCTTGGCTATGTGATGTCATTGTAAAGGGGAAGCAGATCCAGTACATATCTAGATCAGCTATATTGCAATTTGGAAGCTCTATCAAACGTATCAACACGACAGACAAAACAAAGAAATATGTTAACCATACATTAAATCATTTAAATTTTTCCAAAGAGAGAAGCTAATGGAGAGTATTTTTGCCAATTCATTCCATGCTAATGATTGGGGATAGGTCCTTGATATCATTGAATATGCTTTCACCATGTAACCGTGAATAGAGTTAAGACGATGCTTCATTGTCTCAAGGTATCAATGCTTATTTTAAGCTTAAATAAACTGAGCACATGAAAAACGCAAGGGGTGTATTTAAATCACAGCGATCTCAAAAAGATTTCTATATATCGAGATATCTAGTCATGCAAAGCAGTAGTACATGGCTGCCTACCATATTGAAGAGTAAGAAATATATTTCAGAAAGGATACTTTGTGGTCGCATTTATCAATACGGGTTTCTTGTACTTGGTATGCACATTTAGTGCTGCCAAAGCAAGAATCAAGCATTTATAAAGCATTACGAAGATTTTCTTTATTCAATGCGTAAAAAAAGGCCTTTACCATAAACATTAATTGTTGGATCAAGATTAGGTCATGTTCTATTAAATCCTGCAGACTAAGCTTAGAAGTTGGATCAAGCTTAGGTCATGTTCTATTAAATCCTGCAGACTAAGCTTAGAAGTTGGAAAATGATTGATGCAACGACTAGTTTCTTTCTAAAGGCAATAGCAATGTGCATTTGTAGTTTTGAAGCACATAAAAAAGTGATCTGTGGACGCTGAAAATGTGACTTCATTCCCACTTTCATTGAATAAATATCTACATGGGGTAAAGAATCAACATCAGTTAGAACATTGCTAAAGGTCTTTCAGGAGAAAGCATAGTGTTACTAGCTTTCATCTCCTCGTCTACAAAAGCGTTTTTAGTTATATATATATGCCTTTCTGAGATGATGTACTGCCTTGAGCCTTTCTTTTGAGAAAGAAAGGAAATAATACATCCCGCACGATTATGACCTGTCTATACTCACAAAGTTAGACCAATTAATTGCAACTTACAGCAGATCAAGGAATGAACGATCATTTTGGAAGAAACATAAATTTACCAATGCAAATGACCTGACTGATGGTATTATGATCCACAGTTTTGAAAGATTTCATTATTTAAAGTGGTCTAGGAAATTTGCTGAAGCCCTGTGACATATTCATCCATCTTTTATTCATTATTGTTGTAGGGCTCAGGTTGATTCTCGTTATTTCAATTAAGATTTCATCACACTTGAAACATCTACATATGTGACGCCTGTAGCAACGATGGAATATATTGAAATTCCAACTTCTTCTTTAGATCTCAAATCAAGAACTATTTAAACTCATACACTTACACATTTAACTTTAGTCGTGCATACCCTGTCTAACAGTATTCAAGGGCACGGAATACATTTCCTAAAAATCGAAAGTACTAAATCAATTAGATTCCTAAATTGCCTGGATTTCCGCCTTTTTTCAAAAGGCAAATCATGTAAATTGCTTTTGTCATTTCTATCAAATCAAGGAACTCAATCCGACACTGATGTAAATTAACGTTACATGTCATTATTTGATTCGTTCAAGTCCAAGAAACTCATCCACTATGCAACAATCAAGAAATGTGTTTAAAGCATCTTTATCCGACTCTAGCTTCCAATCTGTCGTAGGCTCAAAGTCTGTTGGGAAATAACTATCCAGTGGTTTCAAGCATTTCTCGTCAAGGAAACCAACGGATAAGCTTGTCTTTCGAACGCAATGATAGTGCCGTAAGAGTGACAATTTCTCATTGTGAAGAATGTCTTCTCTTCTGCTATGGGAAGATAATGATACAGATTCATGCAATTGAAAAAGGTTATCGGTAGCGCACCGCTTGTGCTCAAAAATACATTTTATTCTTCCTCGTGCAGCATCTCGCAATGCATTTCCAGTCTTCTTTTTTCCGTAATTCTTACCGTCATCCCTCCAAAGACCATGACTATCCTGGACCAGGAAACGCCCTCCTCGCGAAAGAATAGCATCAACAATCGCGGCAACAACTTCCATTTTCAGCTTTTTTGTTGATGCCGATTTATATGTTTCGAGACTTACAGCAATAAGCAGTCTAAAGAAGTCGTTTCCTTTATGAAGGAAGCGATTCTTCCCTCTTCCGCAGAGGACATCAAATTCATTAGGTATGATTGTCATTGTAGTCTATTTCTGGAGGCTCCTAAGGTTTATTTGAAAGTTAGAATGTTTGGAATTTGTGGCGAAGTAAGAAGCTGAATTGCAAGGCAGTATGTTGGTCCCGTTTTGTTGGCATTGTAGCTCCACTACAAACAACTATTCAGTACTGTTTTCGAATTGCAGTTTCTCAATACCAGTATTAATCCCGCGCGTACCGTAAATGTAATATTGAAGTTCTGATTCAATGACTGCACAGAAGAAATACGTGACTGTTTTTTATTTCTCGAAGCGAGTAAAGGATTTTCAATAAGTTGGACTAAAAAAATCTTGAGTACTTTCCAAAATTAGTATTTTGATAAACAAAATCCATAATTTGATCAATTAATGTTTCAATTTCTAGACACAAAAAATATCCTAGAATGCGTAAAGGAGCTCAATCCTATGAAAAAGTATCGAAAGAACGGAGAAAATTTGTTTATATGTACAAGAGGAGGTAGGAATTGCTCTTGTTCAGTTAAGTTAATGAACTAGTCCTTATAAATCTTCAGATTGCTATAAGAAAAGAAAAGTCATGGTCCGACCTAAAGCATTTACTTTATTGTGATCTATTCCTGGCATGCAAAACTCATTCATTTCTGATGACAATATGCACAACTTTGTAGAGGATTGGAGTAAATTGTGATATCCTAACAATAAAATATGAAACATATTCTTTTAGTTGAGCATCGAAAATGAGTTAGCCCTACTATAACAATCATCGCTTTCTGCGTGAAAAGCAAATAAATGCCCTAAGTGCCCCTGTATATCTTACAAGATGTGAAAAATGGGAGTCTAGAATCAACAGTTATCGCGAATTTAAATATTGTTATCCAAATTTGAGTAAACAGCTGAGACAAGATCCGTCCAAACAATTATGTCTCCCTATACTTCGCGAACTGGCATTATCACTGTAAATTGCAATGATCAGCTTCTTGTTGAAATCATGCAAACCTTCTTCTGAATTTTCAACAAATCATTCAGATGCAATGAAGAGGATCCCACCATCTATGTTTGATTTCGATATGAATAGTGCTCATGCTAAATTGAGCAAGACATTTTAAGCAATCAAGTTTGAAAACCTCAAGTTAGTGTGAGATTACATCTTATTTTGCGTCAAGTCGCTTCATAACAAAGGTATCATGGCATGCACTAATACATCATGAATAGTTTAAAGCGATATGTAATACTCCAAGTAAGAAGTTTGCATACTGAATTACTGAATACCATTGATTTATTTGTGATACCCTTGTAACGGCTTAGTTCTTCCGGTTCTCATAAACAACGATGGAAAACTATAAGCATAATTGGACTTTACGTAGCGTTAGATTCTCTTCCTACCATGTTGGGTATCGAATATTGAAAGCCATCTTCTAGATACTTCAATGGAGGTTGACTCTTTCATTAGGTTGAATTTCAATCTTTTTCCTGCATATCTTACTTCAACTGGAAGTTGAATTTCAGAGAATGTGTGTATTATTTATTTAGGCAAATTGTGAAAAGTATATGACCTCATCCCTTTCTTATTTGTTTTTTAGATTTTTTATTTGCAACAACAATTTCTAGCCGTTGTGAACTTAATATACAGATATTGCTTTGAGACGCATTACCACATTGGATAGTGCGAATGATTGTGAAGTCATAAGTTTCTATCCTAAATAAGCTGAATTTTTGACATGATATCTTACTAGCTGTATCTGTGTGACAGAGCAATAGTCATGTAATTCGTATATTAAATTAATAAGAGCCATCTTAGTTGACAGCTTCACGACCCTTCGTCCGGCCTTTGTCGGATGTAAATCTAGTTGGAAGCTATTTATGTTTATGACACAGCGTCACTTACAAACAACTCAAATGTTCCAAAAACATGTTCGAATGTTGGACTCGAATCACGTTCTTCGAAAAATGTGACGTCATGTGTTCAGAATGGAATTCTCAACTTTTGGAACATGAAACACCTCAACAACAGCATTTGTTTCTTCCACTCGGATAAAATGATGCCACTCGATAGAGACTTTCACAATTTCCCCTTAGATTTAGTTCCACTTATTTATTCCTATTTGGATATTCCAACCTTGGGAAGATTGGCACAAGTCCATCGAGGATGGCTTTCTGAGATGGCATCGCATGACAATCTTTGGGCGAATTGGGTCGAATTACGATATTCCATTGCGACCAAGTCCGCATCGTCTATTCGTGCTTATGGACGCATGTCGTGGAAGGAAGCCTATCGTACCATGGCACAATGCAATCGTATTCCGAAATGTCGTTATACGACGACACGTCGACCTACCTTTGCCACAGTCAGGATGAAGACGTTACCACACCTTGCTTCTTGGGTATTCTTAAGTCACACCCCCAATTGCCATACTCGTTATTTCTACTCAGATTCATACAATCCTAATCTTGATGTTGACACCATGGATGGGGCTCATGGTAATGATGGATATGATAACGAAGAACAAAACCGCTTCATTGAATTGCATGTTTGTCTGCAAAATGTCAAATCCAGCTTGGGATCCATTGATGTGGATGTGTTGAAAACTAAGTTACAGCTTCTTGGAAGACCGTCTCCAGTTCTATTACGTAATCCACCAAAAATCCTTTACACCTCCAGGACTGATCAAGCACAGTCCCTAACATGCAACGGAGTCTTATCACTAGTCCCTTTTCAGTATTGTATTCTTTCTATGCAGTTTCCTTGTGGCTCTGATATTTTGGAGACAGACGTTTTAGCACGAGCCACTGCTATCCATATTCCAATGCTACGAGGTGATATCGTTCAAGCCGATTTCATTCCAGAAAGTGAGGTATGGAATCACTATATGGAACTTCCTGGCGGATTTCTTTCTCTTATCGATAAATCGAAATTGGTCATGTAGTCATTGAGACAAAACTGGATGAACGTTGTGGTTTATCATGAAATATAATTTTGACTTTCGTCTCGATAATGCTGCAAGGCAAAGAGCAATTGCATGTTGAAAAGGAGATTATGAGCTTCATAACTCAGTTATCTTGTTGGATAATAGCAAACAAGTACTTTTCCCTTCTTAGTGTTATCAATGATTTAAACTTTTCATAGCAGTGAAAAGGTATGTTATGTTTCATAATCATTCGAAAAATGTCAATCGGATAAATTAGTCGAAATAAACAAGTATTTCGAGACGCAAACATGTAATGTAAGGATAATATGTTCCAGATCAGCTACTCCTTCAAGTATGAGATGGTACAAGTATGAGAACCCAAAATTCCATACACTTCATCCAAAATAATTAAATCGGATTTCGTCGTAACTATAAAACCCTTGTCATGCAAATGCTATCGAAATTTGCATTGCCGTTCATAGTGGAGAGCACTTCATAGCAATATAAACTGCAACAAAAATGAAATTGTCTCAAAACATTGACACATAAAAGACTGTTTTGCTTGGAATCGAGAATAGATATCATGCCTTCAGTTCTTTAGTGGCTAATTTGCATATATATTGTAAGGTTTATAACTGGTTTTAACAGCACTACTCAAAATGGATCCATAACGTGGATGACGAAAATCATGGATTTCCAGGTAAATCAAGTACGCCGATTCCAGATTCCCTCAGAATTAGATGTTGAACACGTACAACAACTGCACTGACTTGTCAAAAAAATTGAATCTTCTCTGTTCTCATATTCTTACTTTTGGAAATCATGTCACTTACATGGCGTTATCCTCAATTTTATGTTCCTGCCGTTGTTATCCTTACATGCATTTTAACCTTTACCATGGGATTTAATTCTCCTGTTGTAAATCCCATCGCCCGTACCTCGTCAGCATCATCAACAGTGACTAAACTTGAAATGTTATTCCATCGACGTTCATTCCTTACATCCTCATCACCAGCTGCTTTTGTTGCTGCTGCTAGTACATTTGTTGCTGCTTCTCCCTTGGTCGCATTGGCGGAGGATGCAGATATTTTGGCACCTACAAAATCCTCGACGCCTATTCTCGTTTTGGGAGGAACGGGGTTGGTGGGTTCAAAGATTGTGAAAAAACTTCAATCGAAGGGATATTCTGTGATTTCTACGTCACGGGATGGTCGTGATGGGACCGTGGCGTTGGACTTTTCCTCTACAAGTAGCAGTAGTAGTGGTGGTGCAACAACTAAGGATATCCTTTATGATTTAGCGAAAGGTTGTTCGGCAGTGATTAGTACTGTGGGTGCCATTGGGACGGATGCAGATGGTACAGTCAATGCTGCATCCGGTCTTGCTGCCAACGTAGCGAAGTCGGCGGGGGTCTCTCGTTTCGTTTACATTAGTGTCGCTCCTGAAGTTCGAGAGCTCGCCAAGGACTTTCCTTTCCTAACCGATTACATGAAAGGGAAACAATTTTCGGAAGATTCCATCCGATCGACCTTTCCATCTTCGTCCATAACACTCATTGAGCCTACGTTCATTTACGGAGGAGATAAATTTGGGATTAATCCACCTCGAGTAGCAACTGGTTACGGTGCACTCATTGAGAGCATCTTATCGAGTTCTCCCCTCCGTGCCATAACGAATGTTGCTCCGGAGGGATTTATCAAGATTGCTCTCGAACCACCGATTTCTGCTGAAGCAGTCGCAGATGCAGCCATAGCTGGAGCGTTAGGAAATGTTTACGGTACATTGGACACTTACGACAAAATTCAAAGTGCAGCCAAGAATTTGTAAGTGCTAAGAAATGACAATGAAAAGAAAAATGTGTAGCCATGAATATACTATTCTTTACAGAAAGCAAATAACCAAATAAGAAAATAGATTTAAATTATTCATACAAATTTATTAACGTGTCACAAGATGAAAAATACAAGTCGGAAAATGGCGTTGGAGACCAATGGTATGCCAACCTTTCAGATATATTTTCATTTATTCCGTGTCATAAGCATCAACTGATTCCCAAAATCGCTCTAGACTCTGGTAGAACTGCTAAGGATTTACAAACCAAAACATTAAAAGTTAACAAAGAATATGTAATTATGCATATTTCAACTAAACCATGGCTGACAAAGGATCGGCATCATCATATTCTACCTTTGCTTCCAAGCCGATATCAGGATGACTCTGATTAAGGGAAACGTCACCAGGGATGTTTGCCATATTTACTCCTACGTCTTCATCCGCATCTTCCTTTATAGCGGGAACTTGTACCCGATGATCATTCTCGTCATCGTCGTCGTCATCTTCATCATCCTCGTCCTCTCCTTGATGATGACGATTCTGCGCTTCGACGGCTGCTGCGACGGCAGCTTTAGCTGCAGCCACTGCTGCCGCTTCATCAACATCATCGTCATCTTCTCTCGGTACGCGACCTTTCATGGACCAAACAAATCCAATTTGATTGAGTTGTTCTAAGCGGTCAGGAGTTAGGAAGGAATGTTCACCTTTTTTCAACGCACGATATTGCTCCCGTTGTTTAGCAACCCATTTTCCCAAAGCACGATTGGCAGCATAATCTGGAAAGAACAAAGTGATTTTTTAGTGAGGACAAGATATGAGAGTATTAGTAAACTCTGCGATGGATGGCGAATACTCCGGCTTTCCGGAAAAACTAAAGAATATAACTTACGTTGTGGCACTACAGTAGTCCCCTTCTTTTCCTTATATTCCACCAATTCGGCAAATCGAATGTCCCAAGTAGTTCGATTCCTAACTTGCCACACGAATCCCATTTCATCAAGAACTCTCTGACGCTCCTTGGTCATTGTACTAGGCTTTCCAGCTTTCAGATTCTTGAGTTGACGTCGTTGATCTGTCACCCAATGACAGAGGTTGGGCACCTCCAAGAAAGTTCTGGGGACCATACAGTGTCCATGTTCTCTACGAAACTGTTGTAGATGTTCTAAATTTCGAATCCAATGTTCATCGCCTCGTGTATTCCACGGGAACTGCAAAAAATCTAACACCTTTACTTGATCTGGAGTCAGATAACTCTTTTCGGGTGTTTCTTGGTATACTTTGAATTCCTTTCTCTGGCCCACCATCCAATCATAGAGTGGCTTGTGTTCTTCATCTTTTGATTTAGGACGGAGATCTCCGTGAACTGCCTTGTAAAATATCAATTGAAAGAGCATGGCGTTCCAGTTGGCATCTCCACCAACTGCCGCTCTCTTTTTTGCTCCGCTACAACCAACGTCGGAAACATCCATTTCACCCATAACGGCTTCAACAGCTGCTTTCGTATCTTCATCATCTACCACGAGATCATGATCATCGTCAACATCAACATCATCGTCGTCGTCGTGATCTTCTACATCTTTTCTTACATTATGAGAATTCAGCTCACTTGCCATCGCAGCATGATCCATATGGTTCATGTTCACTGAATGGTTTTGAACAGGGTCGGTCAAGAGTAGAGATGACGAATCACTGGATGGATGAGGGATGTCTTCATTTGTCAAGTTTCCAAGATGAATTTCATGATGAATATTACCATTCGTCATTTCATCCTCAAAATCAACAGGATCACTTTCAGCTTTCCGTTTGGTCAAAAGAGTCATCGTGGAGACAAGGCTATCGTCGTAGTTTGAACAGTGGCTTGCTTCAACCCGTGGCTACTTTTCAAGTTAGGTACAAACTCGCAGAGAAAGCGACGGCGGTAAATCTTCCTGATCACAATTTTCGAATTTAATGAAACTGTGAGCGACAGTTGCGAGAGATGCTTATGAATGAGAAACTTCACCTTTATCAAGTATCGTCAAACTATGAAGGGGATAAAGATAACCTTTCCAATCGAAATGCAATGAAGTTATGGTTGGGTTTCAGTTCTCTCTTGCTTGGGTTTGGGGTTTTTATGTAAAATTTGTACCAAAATCAACGTATCGAGAACAGCGCGAAGATAATCCGAACCAATGTGTTTTCACAATGATGCTGTTCCCTCGTAAGAGTAGTATAAAAAATTTATTTGAACACACACAATGGTTGGCAGCTAGCTCGTCACGAATGTAAATTTACTGTCCATTTTTATACTCGTTCACTTACAAGCACCGAAAACAGTACTCGTTGTATTATTTTACAAACCTTACGATACAGTGCAATTGGATAAATCGAAATCTGATCTTCAAATTATATAGTAACTCTTTTATCTTTTATTAGTATTTAATGATTAAATTTATAACTTAGCTCCTTCTTGGAAGAACTAAACGCGGTAGTTGTAAAATGCAAAAATATTAAGCAAGGGTAGTAAGTATCGGCGATAAACATGAATGTGTCTCTGATGGGCCGGGTATTACATTATTTCATGTCTTCTTCCTAATAGTAATTTTTTTGGAGGATGGGTTATCAAAGCGTGGTTTGAGCAGTTGGCATCATGGCGATAGTTTGAGATTTAAAAAACCAATCAAAATATGAAAATACGAAGTTTATAGTCGACACACATTTGCTATGACATGCCAAAGCTAACGCACGGATGTTTTCTTGTAAGAAATGCAGTAATAATTTGGTGTCCAAGATAAACGTCAGATAGGCCATGAAATAAAACAAGTTATTTCAACTATTTATAATTTTCGTCAACCTATTATTTTTTATATGACTTTAAGCTTCATAGATCATGATTTTAGGGGTGATGTGTCAACTTTTCCCATCAATATTAATTCAGATGTAGAAGTATGTGTTGAGAAGATAATTCTTTATTTAAAAGAGATAATGAGCATTAACATTTCTATAAATATAATTTGTTTACTATTAGTTGTACTGGTTTCGTAGACGTTCCCTACCTTTAGGAAACCTAAATATAGAGAATAATAATATTCTACACTACGTTCTTACACATCTACTTACGGACAGTAATTTAAGGACTTAATTGGCAGTTACACTCTCCTGACAAAGTTATGATATGAGTTTTAAAGGTCATCAGAAAAGTAAAGTGATGAGATAATCGTCAATGGAAAGTGTTTTCAGAACCTTTCAAGGATATGCATTCTTTATAAATCAGTAGCACATCTTAGACAACTTTCAAGATCAATATCAACTTTTATGTCCTAACTACTTTCTTTCCAAAACTTATTCTTGATTTAAATTAAAGTGTTCACAGAGAAATGTAGCTATATCCACTAGAGCGCTTTCTGCTTTGTCTATAGCATATTTCCTACCGTACCCGTATATATAATCATTGAACGAAAATGTTAAGGTAAAAAAAAGCGTGGGTAGAAAGAAAATGAATCAAAAAGGATAATTGTGTCTACTGCCCTTTCAACTATTGTAGCAAATCCAGGATGACTTAACCAACAAAGGCAGTGTTTAGGCAGTTTTAGAGATAAGCATATTAGATATAGGATTTAGGAACCTGTTGAGAAGGCTTCATTTAATATTAATCACATTTTATTTCCCCAAGTACAATTCCCTAACAAAAAGATGCAGCAATGTCTCCAAGATTAAGATAATGTGATCACAACAATTTTGCTTCAAAATGGTTACTCTGCTAAACAAACATTGAATGCTGCTAATCTTCAGGTCTGGTAATAAAGGCAGTCGGAAAAGGTTTTCCATCCATAAATGAATTTATCTCCTTGGATCCACCATAAATCCCTTAGTATATTGCTTCAATTGTAGGATGACTAATGCTTTTACTTTTAATTTATTATCCTCACAAAGTCACTTCTTTTGGGTATAATATGGCTTGGTATTAGTTATATCTCAATGATTCAACAAGGGTCAACAGTCATTTGACAATCGAAAGTTGGTAACTTTAATCGAGATAAAAAAAACTTGAGTGTATGAAGACTTTAATTTGGAGCGATCTAGACAGAATAAACTCCCTATTGAAGACAGTATTTGAGTGTGATCTAGACAGGAAAAGCTTATTATAACGCTTAGTTAGTTTATGCAGAACAGGCCAAGGTCAAGGCTGATGAGTAAAAGCTGTTAGTAACTGACATCAAAATGACATAACATCAAAATCTGGCCATAAGATCCACAATATTTGACTTTTTAAAGTAAACATCCCGTCATAAAAACGAAAGTATCCGACAAGATGATCAGGTAAAGGCTGAAACTCGAATATTCGTAATAGGTGAACTGTGATAAAAAAAGTTATTAACGATGGTTGTTACATTTATCATACAACTATTAATGATATCAATATTATCACCCATGCGGAAAATCGGTTTTCTGTTTCAAATAAGATTAAATTGGAAGCTCAGCACATCATAATTCAAGAAAAATAAACCATGATTTCAAAATAAATGTAAAGCAACAACTCCTCCAATACGAAGGAACCCAGAAGGTATCTATAGTAATCCGATTTATATTTTTTCCTTATGCACCTGATCACGAAATGCAATAATTCATGATTGTTGTATTCCCTGTTTGATTAATTGGCTTCATGAAGATTCTGCATAATGCTTTATATTTTGCAAGTATCTTAGAGTATCGAATCGAATTTTTGATGGTGCTAACGAAATAATTCGCCATTATACTGGTGATTAAAGTTGCTTCTTCCCCTTCCTTCAATGAGTTGAAAGACACCATATGAAATCAAGGTACACCATAAACTATTTCTATAATTGAACCTCGTGTTCAACTTATGCTAAGGGTTGCAGTACAGCTCAATTCAAATAAATTCAACTTTGCCAACAACGAATTTCAAGGATGAAGAAAGAAATCGAGTTTTTTGAAAGTACTAGGGAAAAAGTGTCGCCATTGCTCTGAGGATCAAACTCGCTACTTCCCCGTTCTGCTCTAGGTCAAAGACAAATGCTATTATGATATACTTTAAATCATCTTCAACTCATGCAAAAACTTGGATGAAAGTGCGATTCAAATAATTTTAACTTTGCCAGCATTGCTATTTCAGTACTGGAATTTGCATGAGTGATTGCAATAAAAATGAAAAAGGTTCAGGAAAATGCCTATTCATCAACTATTGGTGCTGATATATTGGTGAAAGTCATTTTTTATGACTTTAGTTAGTGCATTGTCGTAGTAATACTTCTGCTGGTCAGCACAGCTCATTTACGATGCAGTTACGTTAACATTGATTTATTGCATTACTGTAATAATGTGAGGATGAAAAGTAGGTATCCACTACCTCAGAATTTGTTTTTCGCTTTGATGCGCAATACGGTAAACGCTAGTTGAGTTACAGTAAATCAACCTAGTTGTCACAAGGCGTTGAAGCTCAGACATCAGAAATATTTCAGTGCTGAAGGGAAACGGCTGTTATAAACATTTTCTTTCCATATCCGAAGGATCCATCAGATCAATATTCAATGTCAATCGTAAGTTTCCTTTTCCATTTTAGTCCTCCTGTGATCAAAGGTTAGAGTAATCAAAAAAGGTTATGCCGTATGCAAGATATGCCCTATTTTAAGGCAAGTTATGAAAAACTACTCTTGGGTTCCAATCCTAAACAATTGGAATCTTGAATGATAAATATTTTAATACGATAATATTTATGTAAATCAATCTGTTATTTATTGTCTCCCCGCGATGCCATGCCGGCTTGTCAAATATCTTTGACTGCTCTTTAATTAGAGCTAAACAAATCAATTATATCAAATCTGATTTATTATCACCTAACGTTAAGTGACTTTTGATTAGTATCATCTAACAGTTACGAACGAAAAAAACAACAGACATTATCATTTGTTGTAATTTCTAAATGTGCTAATATAAATGATATCTTTAGCATCTATATATTAGGATGTAGTGGCAACACCAGACGTCTCCAAATGTTGATACAAAATTTCATCTCTTGAATAAATCTCTTTTCACGATTAAATCGATACAAGCTATTGTATGAAATTTCTTTTCAAGTAGGACTAGTAGTTGGGCCTTGCTTTGATAAGCTGACACTAAGTTGTTTGAATTAATCCACCCTTAGCTCTATGTATATCCTGTTTCTGCTCAAATGTTTGTTACGATGCTGCAGGGGTTTCAAAGAATTGCGCATTATTATAACGCTAATATTTAACTGTGCTGTAGTTTTAGAGTTTTGTTGTGTCGCAATGTAGGGGAAAATTATTCCTTTCTTTCCTTTGTAGATTATGTTTACATCTTTTGTTGGAGAAATTATTTGTGGTGATTGTAACGTCGATAGCGTTGTTTGTGTGCATCCAAGTCCAACTACCCGCTATGTCAATCGAAAAAATGAATTTAGACCAATGTTTCCTTTTGCATTCTTAAATATTGTTTTAGTTTCAAGCTGTGTGCATGAATGGAATCTTGAAAGTGGAGGAATTAGCCAGTACCAAATGCAGATAATTTCATTATAAGAATTATTTCGAGTTAATTTGTTACCGTAGCTAGTGGTCTAGGGGCGGTTCGATTCCGTCATGCGGTGGTAATTTTTGATGTCATGTCGAGTTCTGAGGTTCGAAACCTATTATGCTCCCCTTCTGGTTGTGCTTGGGACGTGCGTAATACAGTTCACACGAAGAAATGGGGTTGTTGAAGGTGGAACAGATGATCGGAGAAAAGACATTGTTCAGGAGTAACGTAAAACCGAATACCGGTATGCCCGAGGTGAAAAGCCTGGAGGATGATGTATGTAATCAGCACATGAGTAACGAAGCCTAGGTTGGGGGTTAAGTTAAGATAGACCGAGAAAGGTCGTAATAATATAGCAAAGTTACCAGCAGGGGGATGTCAAATTGAAGGATCATCAGAACTCGAGTTAAATTACCATCGTAGCTAGTGGTCTAGGGGCGGTTCAATTCCGTCATACGGTAGTATTTTTGACATTCGTGTACCGCAATTAATTTTTTGCGGACGGACAGACCGGATTGGTAGTTGAGGAAAACCCGTAGACAACTAACTAACACTCTCCCTGGTTGTGAAAACGTGTGGTGACGCCCTCTTCCTTATCATGTTGACAACGACATTACTACGTCCAATGACAAACTGCCTTAGAGCATTTTCTCCAGCTCTCTGCGGGATCAATAGTTCTATTAGAGGAGGAGGGAGTAAGATTATGAAGACGACGGGGATACATCTTAATGTACCTATGGTATCCTACTTTTCATCCTTCATAGGTGGTGGTGGTGGTGAAATACAAGCACAATTGAAAATGGATACGACAAGGGGACTGTACGATTCCTCATTACAATATCAATCTAGCAATACACTTTGTCATATTCCATCAATCGTAAAAGTCATCAAGGTGGAGAAGACAAAGGAGGAGGATACTCGACTTGTAGTACAGTTCCTGCGTATTTTGGAAGCCATGAATCGTAACAATCGTAAGCCTAAACGTGCGAATCATGGTGCAAGGCCCTGTTCCAATTTTGGACGACGAAAACGTGCCAAACGATTTGGAAATACCAATCGAGGAAGAGGATAGGATTGAATGCAACACAATTCTTTTTTCCCCCTGACACACGAATGTTCCAAAGAAACTCGAATGTTCCAAAATTGAACATTATTTACTTAATATTTTAATTGAGATAGGGAAAATACGCATTTTGCTTAGTTGTTAACTTCCTATTTTGATTGTACATCATGTCCTCCTCATAAGTAACAGAAAACATGTGATGAAAATGCGTAAAATATATAATACCTCGTATGAATAAATCAAATTTTTATGGCAAACGAAATCAACATTTGTTAAGTGGTGTCGTTTTGTATTGATTGAAAACGACGATACCACAACTTCCAAACAACCTTGCTGGTATCGTTGCCATCCCAAGGTCTCAAATTTTGCTGTAGACTTTTCAAAGATAATGAATCTTCCAGTTCTACCCATTCGTCTTCGTACTTTCCTAATATCTAGAAGAGATGAAAGAGAATTAGGGTCGAAAGACGTAAAAGATGCACCCTCCGAGGCCTAGTAACTTTAGAAACATGTTTGACCATCATCAATCCGGATTTTTCATGCGGAAAGACAACTTTTCTTGTCGCGTGGTGAAAGAAAAAACTCTATACAACGTACCATAATCTCATCCCAATCGTCATGGAGAAGTTTTCGACTTAAAAATATTTTCAAGATTCGAACTGAAGCATTTCGATTCATGGTCAGGAATTCTTTTCGAAGGGATGGTAAGTGTGTTTCCTCCGGATGTCGCAACAATAAAAATTCAACTAGCTCTGTGGGCTGAATTATTTGTAGAGAGAAAGAAGTGAGAAAGATGAAACGAAGCTTCATGAATTTATTGAAAAGAAATGGAGATACATCCCAATTTCCAGATAGTCGTGAAATTTGACTTTCTTTTGATTATAAATCATCGATTACATACCTTGATATCCAACTGTGTTTCAGGATGAAGAACAACTTTGGTAGTGTCAGGTGGTTCATCATCTCGAAAGGCATTTTCGAAAGCTCTTCCAAAGTGTGAATACTTCCCTCTCTTATTTGGGGTTGCGGATGCCTTGTAAGGGATGAAAGAAAGGATTAAAATAGGACAACATGGATTGAAAAAATAACATCAGTTCCACCATAACGTACCTTATTCTGTTGCATCGCCTCCTGTTGATAAAGCATCCCCTGTTTCCTAGCATCACTAATTTGTAAATTCCTTGTTTTGGCCAATTCTGCCTGTCGGGCATCTTCTTCCTCCAAGGCTCGGACGTCACCCAATATATGTCGAAGGATCCAATCAAATTCTTCATCCTGTCGGAGTGACCGTCGAGATGGAATATGAATACGACACGACGGGCATTCCT
The DNA here is from genome assembly GCA_900642245.1 of Fragilaria radians. Lineage (NCBI taxonomy): Eukaryota > Bacillariophyta > Fragilariophyceae > Fragilariales > Fragilariaceae > Fragilaria > Fragilaria radians. Next base: position 10,725 of record CAAAJI010000064.1, on the reverse strand, counting down.
TCCTGCCAAATCGTAGACATTTTTGAATGCATTCTGCACAAAATCGATGCAAACATTCCATTACCAACGATGCCTTCCGAATGTAACCCAAACAGATTGGACATACGAATTCGGAATTCAAGGCTGCCATCGAAACTGTCAAACGACGAGACGGATTTTGAACTGGACGAGGATTTCTATTCAAATCATACAATGTAACATGTAACGAGAATCAGTGATTGGTTCAGTCCATTTGGATGTTGGATGGATCATTTCGGGAGGGACCGACATGAGGATGGAAATCTTTGTAATGTAAAAAGTTTGCACAGTATTTTCTCTGTACTGTAACAGTGTATGTGCTGTACTGTACTAACACTGGAATCGAATTTTACTGTGGTCCTCAAGTATGTAGTGTAAGCTATGCAACAGTAATTTAATTTTACTCATTACACTCAATTGTGGGCATGTCAATATGACTGGAAAGACTCGATTGACCATATCATTAGCAAAGAGTCTCATTTCATCCGGTCGTATCTCCAAATATGATTTAGTCTCATATTGTCATGCAAAGGCAATCGCTGGTGAGGAACATCTACAGCTGAATGCCTTTACACAGTTGCATAGCTTGGATCATGTTTTGGAACAAGTCTCATCCTACACTGGTGACGACGGACCACTTTCAGGTATACCTTTGACAGTCAAGGCAAATGTGGCAGTTAAGGAATTCCCACTAACGGCATCCAGTCGAATGCTGTTGGATATCAAGAATGACACAACATCAACTTCTTGTGGATATGATGCAGATGTCATACGAATTCTCAAGGATGCTGGTGCTGTCGTAATGGGAATTACACAAATGGATGAATTTGGAATGGGAAGTTTGGGAACTAACTTAGGAGAAGCTAGTTTTGGTCATAAACAAACAAACAATTCAACAGCGAGGACTCTAAATCCACTATTCGCCTTGCCAGTAACGGACTCTAATCTCATTCATCCTCCAGAAACAATAATAGAACACAAAATGAAAACCGAGGTGGAATGGATACAAGAAATCACATCGCCCTATGAAAAAGTTATCGAACAAAATTGTTCAATCTACATTCCAAAGTCACATGAAAATTGTTGGTATACCGGCGGATCCTCCTCAGGATCGGCAGCTTCTGTAGCACACGGATCTTCACTTTTTTCTGTAGCATCAGATACGGGAGGATCCATACGTTTACCTGCTGCCTGGTGTGGTATAACAGGCTTTAAACCTACCTATGGACATATCTCTCGAAAGGGACTTGTTAGTTACGCATCCTCTCTCGATACTATTGGTTTTCTTGCTCCTTCCGTTGAATGCATATCCACTGTCATGAAAGTTATGGATACTTCTGTGTCTGATCATATTACTGACTCCACCAGGACTTTTCCAAAGCAAAGCAAATTAAATCATTCTTTCTTTGACTTTCGTGTTGGGATCCCTTCTGCCTTTTCGGTTGCCGAATGCCCCCCTGAGATAAACGATGCCTGGGAGAAAGCTGCAACGTCATTGGAACAAATGGGAGCCACCTTAGTTGAAGTTCCTCCCGAATCTTTATCTCCTGATATTATCAAAGCATCCCTCGCTGCCTATTACATCATTGCAAGCGCTGAGGCTAGTTCTAATTTGAGTCGCTACGATGGTTTAAGATATGGATTATCGGTACATGGTTCAGATCATCACATCCAGGATTCCATTTCCCTCTTGGAGAGTCAATATGCAGCCTCCCGAAGTATGGGTTTCGGTCAAGAAGTTTTGCGTAGAATTTTGACGGGTACAGCTGTGCTGTCGTCGGATCGATTTCATTCACACTACGAAGCCGCATCCAAGATACGTGCCGTGGTGTCGAAGCAATTACGGCAAACCTTGGAAGGGTTAGATGTTCTTCTTACTCCTACTTGCTTATCATTCCCCGATACATCGAATGTGGAATCCACGGCGATGTTTGCCAATGATGTCTTGACTGTTCCCATTAGTTTGGCGTGCCTGCCTGCAATATCCATTCCTTGGTATATTCCATCGAGGAAACCGCTTGGACTACAAATTATTGGGGACAATGACAATACTGTTTTGGAGGTTGCTACAGCTCTTCAGAACATATCTTTGTCAAAAGAAAACTAAGAAGCCATTCGAAGTGCAGCAAAAAAAATCAAGGATGAAAGCAATAACACACACACAGTTATAATATCATTGAAAAGTTATTTCTCACATCGTGACTAGTGATTTATTCTTTGCTTCTCAAACTTTTCATACTCTGCTAGGACACCGGGAGAATTCAACAATGGTTTGACATCACGCAACATTTTCTCCAATGTTTCATTGTTGATATCGTTGCTAGGATTGTCTATTCCAGAGATTGATTGTAATGCAAATTGAGTGCGCAATTGTTGTGTCACCCCCACAATTTCCGCACCCGTCATATTGCCGGAAATATCATCCATGGCTAGACGTTCCAAATCAAACGATAGTCCGTCTTGCATTAGGACTCTCAATTCCTTTTCCAATATAGATTTTCGGCCAGAACTATCTGGTGGAGGTACGTAAATTACCTTGTCAAACCGACCTGGACGTAACAATGCGGCATCCAGGGTACAAGGGCGGTTCGTAGCTGCAATGACCAATACTTGATCGCTACTGTTACTTGTTAAGCCATCTGTTTCATTTAAGAATGTAGACAGTACTCGACTTTCGGAAGATCCACCTCCTCCCGATCGATGCATATTGTGATTATGATTTTTATCATTATCATTCCTCCCCGACGACCCAACGACTATTGAATCTATTTCATCTAAAAATAGAATGCATGGTGCCGCAGCACGCGCTGTCGCAAAGGCTCTCCGTATTACTGCCTCAGCCTCACCAACATAGGAGGACGCATAGACATCCGCTGGTGACAAACTAAGGAAGGAAATACATTTGGAGCCCGCAGCTGCTCTAGCGAGGGTAGTCTTGGCACATCCTGGAGGACCATGAAGAAGAATTCCCTTGGGGGCGGAAAGTCCAAGATGGAAGAACTGCTGACGTTTGGTTCTTGGCCATTCAATTCCTTTTAGTAAAGCAGACTGAAAATATTGAGGCATCGAGAAAGAGAAACACAAATAAGAAGGGATGGAAACATAAGTATTGGGAAAAGAATACAAAATCTGAGACTTACCTTTGCACCTCCAGCATCCCCACATACTGCATCCCATGATATCATGGGTGGTTTTATCATGAGAGAATTTCGAAGTGCCTGTCATAACATGGGAGAGAAGATTTGATGTATAAAGTAACGTTAGCGTCTGAGAAAATAAGAATAGATGATAGGAAAGATAAGACTTACCGAAGCCTGAACACTTTCCATGGAATATAGCAAAGATTTTTCCATAGATTCCTTGTCATTCCTTAGATTCCGCATTTTGGCTTTGCGTACTAGAGCGTGCAAGTCGGCTGGAACAAAGCCCACTGTCATGTCAGCTACTTCCTTTAAATTAATGATAGGATCGTCCATCATGGAACGGAGAATCATTTGCCTCTGATCCGATGAGGGGGGCTGAATGAGCACTTCATATTCCAACCGTCCCGCTCGACGGAGTGATTGTGGGATACTATCAACGAGATTTGTTGCCGCAATGACAATGATGCGAGGAAATAACTGAGCAATGCGGTCTAGGTGGTGAACGAGAATACCGACATGAACTTCAGAAGACGATACAAGTGCATCAAATTCATCCCAGAATAGTAGGCATAGTTTCGTTTGACTTTCTCGTTGTGCATGAACTAGGTGCTTTTCCAACGATAACAATGAAGAATCAATGTCTCCTGATGATGATGAGGAAATATCGGATCCCCGAAGGAAACTCGTAAACATGGGAACTCTAGCCGCCTGGATGGCGATTCGAACAGCGTGTGTCTTCCCAACACCGGGTGGGCCCGATAAAAGGAACATACGGGGGACATTTGCATTAGGGATATCACTTAAGGAATGTATGGCGTCCAAAATGAGATGGGTGGCTGGTGAGGGTAGGGTATGATCTACAATTTGCTCAGAAGTTAGTTTTGGTGGTTGATCGTCTTCGAGGATCGTCATTTTTGTGGCTGGTGTTAGTAGTATGGCAAGAATGCCTACCTATGTATATGGCCCGACCAAAAAAGGAATTAGATTCGATGCATATCCAGGGAGATAATTTATGATTTCAATGAGTATCATCCTGACTAACTTACCTTTGATGATTGGGAACAACATACAGCCTCCACTACCAAACAAAGAAGGGCATCCCCAACAGTGATTGTAATCTCACTTGTGATGGTTCCATCATGACGAAACATTAGACAATATCCTGTAAGCTGCCTCTTAAGACGTAGCATAAAAAGAGAATGCATGGACCTGGAAGCTTCATGTTGTAATGTTCGCGTTTTTAGTCGAAAGACCACCGATAGGGGAATTGTGGGAGGATGTGAAAATGACATGACAAAGGATTCTTCCATTGGTCCCCCTTTTGGGGGAATTGAGGACATATAGGCTGACGATTGATCCTTCGTTTCATACTTTATATTGAATAGCGAATGATAACAAACCGAGGACGAGATGACAATGTCTCTTTGGATAAATCGATTTCGTAGAATTTCCAATAGACTAGTTTTGTTCGATGGTGACTTGGAGATTATTCGTACCGCAGTGCTCCACTGTATAGTTATGTTGGGTGATACATCTGAGTTCTGTCTCATCCTATTTGGTGATGAAGATTCCATATTTGGGTAAGTTTGAAGTCGGCATACATAACAAGCTTCATCCTCCATCGTGTTGGTTGGTAATTGTAAACATATGACATGGAACATGAAATTGGATGGAAATATTTTAGCTTCTGATGATACCATACCATGTTTCCCCAAAGTCACCGGGAATGTAGAATCATATTGACAACGACCATGAAGTAAAGGTCGAGTATGAATTCGTAATTCATGTGTCATGTGTTACTACAATTAGATCTGGGAGGAGAGGACGAAACGACGAAACAGAGACTCGGGACTAACATGACTAGTGAATCAAATATTTCCCAAATTGTTGATGTTTGCAACGCAGAGTTAATGATGTGAGAAACAATCCTGAAAAGTCTATCTTTGTATTCTCTTTTATAAATTTCCATCAATAATTATGAAAAGGATTTGTATATGGTGTTGATACAAACTCAATATCATTGTCCTGTTAACTTTAACTCTGTGTTTTGTTCACTTGCATGAAAAAAGGATAAGAAATTGAGACAAATGAAGAATCAATTTAGTCACTGCTCTACGGTGAGATATAGTAATAGCACAATAATAAATAATAATGTATTTTAGATTTTTATTTTTTAGTCTTGTGTAGTCTTAAAGAACTTCTCTTAGAGAGAACTATTTTACCCTTCTCAAGAGATGTTTGTGAACTCTCTTGAAGAATTAGATCTTGTTCTAAAGCTTCTTCTTCCCAACTGGGTAGACAAGTCTCTTCAACTTGTTCATTAGGACAAGTTGTGGGGTCAATAAGGATAAGTGAGTTCAGCTTTTAGACTATTTTGTTATTAGACTGTTAACTCTGCAATTAGATCTTGAAATAGATCATTATTTTAGCCATCCTTGATTGGATACTGTGCTGGTTTGTATAATGATACTTTCCATTTAAAAACAATACTTTATCAGCACTAAGTTTAACTAGTGAATCATTTATTGTAAATAAACTAGTGGTAGGTAAGCAACTTGATATTTTACTTGTACCTACCCTTAGCTAGAGGCGTAAATATAAGAATTTGTTTTAATTCTACTACTTTTTACTATGCACTAACGGTAAGGGATATCTCCTTATACCATTGCACACTCACATCTCCTAGTTTATTATTTTGTTAATAACCTGTAATCGTTTACACCCTATTGTGTTAGGGATTAGCTTCTTGATCCTTCAATCAACGCAACTCAGTCACAGCTGCAATACAATTCAATTAAATTATAACGCAAGACGCAAAGACCATTTATGCCGCGAAACTTTAAAAAAATAAAATTGCTGATACTTATTCTACACTAACTCGTTGCACTCCCTCCTTCCTCTACCCTTTTAGAGAATATCTCGTTCTTACAAGATATTGGGTTAGTGGTTGATAGTTCTGCACTGAGCTGCTCCAAGAGTTTATAT
>CAAAJI010000063.1:179023-201433 GCA_900642245.1 Fragilaria radians | reverse complement strand
AATAACTACGAATATTTAGTGTTTTGATTCGTAACTTGTTTTAACATTTAAAATAAATGCAAGGATCATGTTGCCAATACAATACAAACATGTAATATCCATCTCTGCAAAATCATCATGATCAAGCCGGGTATGAAGCGCTGAAGTAGGATATGGAGAAGTGTTTCCAAAAATGCTATTTTTCACTGCGAATTTTTGTTGCTGAGTTTTTCAACCTGAATCTATTAAGGAATCCATTGACAAAGTAATATTCCCTTCAAAGGCTGTCAGAGTGGGAATATGCAATCTCTTTCTATGCTTTTTACTTACCATACTATCAAACTGAGAAGATTGGCTGCCATGATTCCTACCAAAATCCATCGAAACTTTACTGGCATAATAGTAGTATTCCATGGATTACTAATGTAACTTTCTCTTCCATCAAAAAGCGCTGGCATCACCATCTTACACACGACAAACAACGTTAGTCATACTCTTGGGGATATCGTTGAAAAGGCAAAATTCTTACCTCGTTGTCACAATTAACGCGCCAGATACAAGAAAAATTAGAAGGATGGATAGTCATCACAAACTGCATGATAGTCCATAACGCTGCTAGGGTAACAAAAATATAATTTTTCCACCAGTTCTCGCGGAAAGTGTAACCAAAGTTAAGGGACATTGCCGTTGCATAGTATTGAAAGCCACCCACAACAAATAAAGCAGTTGTCTCGTAGTTATCTCCGATGGTCAATACGTTACTCACATCTTCACTGTTCCATTTCCTACACTGAAACCAATCTTGACCGAAAAGGGCAAGGAGTGCAATTATTTGGAATAAAAAGTTTATCGCTAATAATCCACAGGCACTGCTAAGAGTGTGCAAGCTAAATAAGGATGCAGTTGGCCTTAGAGGAGACAACCGTTTAGCTGCATTTGCTAATGGTAAACTGAAAACCATCGTTGTTGACCATATACCATCTAAAAATATCCAGCACCATTCCGAGAACGTGACTGATAGATAAGCAGTCATAGTCTGGAGGAAAGCCTCGATTTGTCCATAAAGAATGTAATATTTATATGCCGCAAAAGCTGAAGCAAGAGCACAACGCCCTTCTCTGAGCAATTCCACAACTGCTTTGATATCCTTATCAATGGAAGTGAAGGGGGCAACGAGACTAGCCTCAGCTGTGCTTAGTGCAATTCCAACGTGAGCACTTTTCAATGCACCGCAATCATTTTGTCCATCACCGCACATTAATGTAATGTAACCCTTTTCTATAAAAGTTGAAATGACAGAAACTTTGTGCACTGGATTGCATCTTCCAAAAACTCGTATGTGCTCTGCAATCATTAGGGCATACTTGTTATCGGATTCCAAAAGGGCTTCCCAGGTAGCTCCACTAAGGGCGATGTCAATCTCATTCTTATGTTCATCCAGGAATATTGGCTTTTCGATGGGTTTATCACTGTCGGCATCGATCCAATCCAATCCACCCTCTGGGTTTAAGCTACCCAATATAAGCTGCCTATTTGGTTTGATAATTCCAGCAAGACGAGCCATAAAAACCCCTGTTAGAACGCTATCTCCCGTTATCATAGTTAGAGACACGCTCCCATTCTCTATCTCACTTAAAACTTCAGGAGTCTCTACCTTCATTTTGTTCTGAAATCCTATTAATCCACAAAAAACTAATGACTTTTCGATCTCCTCGCGAAGAACTTCGCCTACACTACAATCGAAATCGAACACTCTGTAAGCAATGGCGATTTGGTACATTCCCGATTTGGCTGCAGATCGAACCTTTTCCTGGAATAACTTAGGAACTGTTGATGGTTCGCTAATCTTTTCGATAGCCTCCGGACTACCTTTGACAAAAATCAATTTATCACCAGCATCGTCTTGCACAATGACAGATTGAGTGGCTCTATGCGTGTCGAAGTCAAATTTTTTCAGAATCGTGTAAACCTTCTCATTGTGAACAACCTGAAGCTTCTCTAAATCACCCTTTCTTAATGAGGAGCTCAATGAATTGAAAGCCGCCTTATCAACGTGATTTCCTAGCAGTTCATCCGATTCTGAGAGTGACAAAGTATGGCAAACAGCCATTCCAAGCTGGACCAGAGTCACTTTTCTCTCGTATTGAGAATTCTCGTCTTTTGGGAGACAAGTATCAATGGAATGAAAATCCATACCTTGGGAAGTTAAAGTTCCCGTTTTGTCGAAGAATGCTGCATTAACCTAGAGGTGCAAATTAAAATATAAATTCAATACTCATGGGATAGCCAAACAGCAAACAAATAAAAGACCTACCTTGCCTGCAATCAAGATTCCCTCGGGGTTCTTACATGTAACTCTCTTTATTTGAAGTCTCTTGGCTGAAATTCCAACTGAAACGACAAAAACTGTCGGAAGAAGTGGAGGTAGTAGAGCCGCAACTACGTACATCCCTGTCAATAAAGAAAAAAAGTTTAGTTAGAAGCATTTTTCAAATTCACCAAGAAAGAGTTTCTAGCTCACCGTAAAACCAGGCATAGACCCATTGATCATCCAAAAAGTAGTAGACGAGGCTAACAAGAAAGATTGCTTCAAAGACAAGGATGATTACCACAACCATAACTTCATCATCAAATTTTAATTTGTGCCTTTGATATGATAAAACTTCACTTAGCAGTTCTCCCTTGCTAGTAAACGAGCCAGTCTTTGTCACCAATCCAAGTTCCTTCGATCCTTTCCTGACTTCTAGAATCTCTGTTCCAGCATAGATCGTACTTGACTGATGAGTATTGTTGTCATATTTCACGTCCTTCATTGATGAGTCTAACTCTGATTTTGTTACGGGAGTCGCTTCACCAGTAAGAGCGCTCTCGTCCACTACAATTAGATCACCTCTAAGTACAACCATGTCAAAGTAAGTTGAACCTGGTGCTATGACAACAATGTCACCTGGTACGACATCCTTGACAGATATTGAAACAAATTCTCCATCACGGAGCACCCTTTAAATAGTTTTAGATTTTTCGATAGTTTATCATGTTGATGAGTTTAACGAGGAAAAGAAAGCAAATGAGCAATAGACACTTACTCGACATCACCTTCGACTAGGGAAATTTGATAAAGCACAGAATCACTCATAAATTGGAACATACTGACTACAATACCTCCTGTCAACCGAACAGCAGTGTTGATTGTTGCCATATAATAATACCAATAAGGCGCCCAACTCCACAGCATAAAATTCTGGTATAGATAATAAGGTTTGCCGAACTCTTTCTTGATTGAGCCAAGGAGAGTAGGTTTTGGCAGTGAAATAACATTCGGTCCAACAAGACTCTGTCGTTGGATTACCTCGTCCATTTGTAGACCTCCAACCTGAGACAAAAGATCACCAACGGTTGAGCCTGTGTCGAAAAAGACATGTGAAAATGAATCCTTTTCTTCATCGTACGTGAATCGTCTCATTTGATGATAAAAGTATTTTCTCCCTGTTTGCATGTGAATATGAACACGGCAAATTGTAGTCACAAAATCTGGATCGGAATGCGGATAAGAAAAAATCAATCGAAGTATAGCATTGACTGGAAACCACACCATTCGAACAATCTTGTCACCAGTTCCCGGAGTAGACTTCAGCTCGAATGCTTTGGTGGGAGCCGTGACAGCAATATGAGTGGCATCATGAAATGTGCATCTCCTAAGGAAAAGACTCTGGACACTTGTAGGGTATTGAAAGGCGAATGACCAAATTAAACCTACAAACCATACAATCTGAAAAACGAAAAGTACCTGAACTTCATCTTGAAAAACGGGTTGCCATCGAGTTATGGCCTCTTGTTGAATGTAGTAAAAGATAGTCAGAATCAGAAGCAAAAACTGAATTCCGATTAAAGTCAAGAGAACCATGTAGTGAATAAACCCCCCAATGAAACTTGACTTGTATCCTGTATGAGTCCAATAAGAATCGTCTTCTTTGCTGCAAGACTTTAAGGGCTTCATGGAAGAATGAACGGGGAATAACTTTTGATTAAAAAAGCACCAAGTAATTACCGCAAAAGTGACTACAGAGATCCAGGAGTAAGCCAGGATGAATGCAGGTCCTTGGAGAGACACGAGAGGAACTTCCGAGGCTTGTTCTTCTTGGCATTCAGTATCCTTTTCGTAGAAACTACTAAAGTCCTCAAGGCATGCTTCGTAAAAATTGATAGTCTTCGGACATGCAATGGGTAATGCTTCACAAAGACAAGGTGTTTCTTGTTCTTCGTCACATTGTTTCTCGCAAAATCCAGATGAACACAGAAGCGTTCCATCCGGGCAGGAAGTTGGACAATCAGCAACATTTTCAACGCAAACAACGGGACAAGTAGTTGAGGCAGGACATGTTTCGGGGATTTCCGCGTAGTCCCCTAGAGAAGAAAAGAAAGTTGAGGATTAGGAAAATTGATACAACATAAGAATTTTCAATGACGTTTATGAAACCTTACCAAAAGCTAGAACTCGATGCCTTTGCTTTACAGCCGATTTGGCCTTGGAATGGAAGGAGGACTTCAATGGCAATATCCAAGATTTTGAAGACGCACCACCTGCTTCAAAGAGAAACAAAATTACGATAGCATGGTAGAGCATATTGAAAATTCCGATCTTTAATGACACAGTGTTCCTTTGACAAGAACGATTTCGTGAATAGAATTTTTGAACAGAACACATATTTGAATCTCAGTACAAATAGGGTTATTAGATATCATGTGTCATTTACAAATTTTGTGTGGAAGTCGTTAAAGTGCAAAAGGATTCAATGAATCAGATCAAAGTCATTAGTTTTAAATGCCATTCATATCTTGGTGGGTATTAAAACGATATCCATCAACTATTGAGTATCACGGAATTTGCCAGTTCAGAATAATCACTCAAACAATTGATTTTGAAATAAGGAAAATGAAGAAAGTCATTTTCCATTAAATATTTTATCCTTTTCCCTTTTTTCCCTCAGTCTATTGACATTCCTCTTCATTAATTTCCAAAAGCAGAAAAAGAGTAAACAATGAAGTATTCGATTTAATGAAAGTGGATGGGAAGGCATTCCTACTTTGAAGTGGTGCAAAGCACCGTAAAAAGCGGAAAAGAATAGCTACTAAAACATTAGTATTGTGATAGTAGAGTGTTCATACCAGAATAGCGATTATATGGGAATTACGCTGTAGGAAATGTAGCAATTATAGCGTAGGAAAAGAATATGGTGTGTTTTGCATTCAAATACTGGTACTCGTAAGGCTTTACCGTCCTGGATAAACCGTGTTCTCTCGGGTTTAGGCTCTTCACACCAAGATGCCATTGCAAACCACAAAACTTTCCGTTCAAAAGCTTGATATTCAAAAATGAGCTCATATATTTGCTCGGGAGCTGAAACCAAGCTCGCCCCTTGGGAGAAACCCTGTCCTCCTGTTGTGACACATGACGTTGGTTTGCGTATAATGAACTCTTTGACTAGATCCAAAGACAAGTTTATCACTATGGACGGAGGGAAACATATTTATTGGTATATGTAGGTCATTGTCCATTGATGTATGAAGCTTAGACGATTCACTAATCCTATATTCTGCTTTTTCTTCTGAAGGTGTGGTCCAACTGTATATGCACCATCCCACATGGGACATGCTCGTACATACCTTGGATTTGATATCATTCGTCGAATTCTCACGGATCATTTTCATTATGATGTCACTCTTATCATGAATATTACAGACATTGATGATAAAATAATTGATCGTTCGAATGAGCAAGGTATTCATCATTTAGAACTCAGTAGACAGTTTGAGCAAGAATTCCATGAAGATATGGCTTCACTGAGTGTTAATCCTCCAAATGTCGTCACTCGCGTTACCGAATTCATGGACGAGATTGTTGCCTACATTCAAAAAATTATCGATCGTGGTTACGCCTACGAAAGTAATGGCAGTGTTTATTTTAACGTTGCATCCTTTGAACAAGCCGAGAACATGCATTATTGTAAATTGGCTCCGGAGCAAATTCTCAATGCCGCTTTACTGGCAGAAGGTGAGGGAAAGCTAACACAAGACTTTGTAGACGAAAAGAGATCACCGAGGGATTTTGCCCTTTGGAAAAAGTCCAAGGTAAACGAACCCAGTTGGGAATCTCCCTGGGGCCCTGGTCGACCAGGTTGGCACATCGAATGCTCGGTCATGGCAAGTGATATTCTGGAAAAAATTAATGACGGAAATCCACGAATGGACATTCACTCAGGTGGAGTTGATCTCAAATTCCCTCATCACGATAATGAGATGGCACAAGCTGAGGCACATTCAGGATGCACTCAATGGGTTAATTATTTTGTTCATGTGAGGATTCGCAGTATATCTGCAACTACTTTGCGATGTGGCTTCAATTATTGATCTCATATTTTTATTCCTGCTTATTGCTTTAGGCTGGCCATTTGCACATCAAGGGATTTAAAATGAGCAAATCTCTTAAAAACTTCATTACCATTCGACAAGCGCTGGAAAACAACACTTCTCGTCAAATTCGCATGTGTTTCCTCTTGCACAAGTACAACGCCCCCATGGACTACGGAGACAATACCATGAGTCACGCATTGGTTACGGAAAAAATCTTTATTGAATTCTTTCACAACTGTAAGGCTGCTCTTCGAGAGGGGAAAATGAGTGACTGCCAGAAGTGGAATGACTCAACGAAGGATTTACAAACAACATTAAACGCGACTCAAATAAAAGTCGATGAGGCGTTGCGAGATGATTTTGACACTCCCTCTGTCATTTCTGTCCTGATAGATTTGGTGAAAGCGACGAATATTTATATGGAGAATCCTAAGAACATCGTGCACTTGGTCATTCGAAATGTCGCTGTCTATGTCACACGTATCTTGTCTGTCTTTGGGTTAACGGGAGGTACTGAAGAAATCGGATTCGACTCCTCCGCTGGAGGGGGCGCGTTATCGAGTCGCGAAGAAATTTTGACTCCTGTTCTTGATGCTCTCATGGAGTTTCGATCTGCCGTCCGAGACAAGGCACGTGCAACTGATGTTTCTGGAGTATTGATGGAATGTGATTCGTTTCGCGACGGAACTCTCCTGGAGTTAGGAATACGGCTGGAAGACAAGACAGGAGGTAAATCTGTTTGGAAGTTGGCAGATCCAGAACAATTGCAAAAGGAAAAAGAACAGAAGGCTCTCGAGGCGAAGCGAAAAGAAGAAGAAAAAGCTGCTGCAGCAGCGGAGAAAGCAAAGAAGGATGCAATGAATTCCTTGTGTCCTACTGAGTACATGAAGCAGCTTACGCTGGACGACGGAGAGACGCTAAAATACTCCATGTTTGATGAAAACGGTTTGCCAACCCATGGATCCGACAAAATGCCTTTGAACAAGAATCAAAGCAAAAAGGCCCTCAAGGAATTTCAAGGCCAACAAAAGAAATATGAGAAATGCATGCAACAAAAATCTTAACTTTTCATTGGAAATGTAGATCGCAATGTATGGATCGTATGAATTTTTGATGATTTCAGGGTGGAAGTAACTATAACACAAAGATTAATTGATTGGTGCTAAAGGATAAATTAATGTGATTTCTTCGTTTATTGTAAGTTTTCCAACTTTTCTTTAAAACATGATGCAGAAAAAAATATGGAAATTCTATCGAAGAGATTTCATTATATGATTGTTTGATGTCAACAAGTGAAGTGTAAACGTTTTCGTTGTCTGTTCTGTCAGCGAAATTGAGAGGAAGAGACATTAAACTCAAGAATAGCTGCAATTACCAATTTTCATTTTATTGGATTGATCCTTTAGCCACTTCAAGTCGAAGCACTTGATTGCATTGTCTTACAGAGTCAATGGGATGACAAGAAACTAATTAAGATACGTTCCCTTTAAAGTCAATGTAGCATACAGATGTAGGAGACGATAATTGTTAGATTATACAACCGTCTCACTGGATGTGCTTTCTTGTTAGGATAGTCTTATTGTTGTTTTGCAATGCTCAGCTCATACGATGCATCAAGAAGTGACAAATTTGGATCTTGCAATGACGGTATGACCTCAAAGGAATTTCTGGTGACAATGCAAGAACAAATTATCATTTTTCAATCGATTTCAGAGAATGAAGATCTAAAAGTAGCAAAAAAGAGAATATAATAAACATATATTTATTTCTTGCCTCATCTCTCTGCGTAACGCAATATACCGCGAACTCTTGAACACAAAAAGCCCCATGGTTGGAACTCGACAAGATTCCACCTGAATGAAAAAGATTCATACCTCAAACTATACATGAACTTTACCTCGACCACCGTACTATAAGCAACCTGATCCAGAGCATTGAGAGTATCTCGGTGGTTACCTTGATCTCTTGATGTTCTTGAGAATACTATTCAATGATAAAATCTCGGTGGTTTATCGGACTCCCTTCTGATCCTGTTTCCGACTCGTTTTAATTGACAAAGTATTGCACTTTATGATTCAATTGCTTGAAAGTTTACACGAATTTGTGCAGAATGAATCATATCTCTAATTACTGACTACCTGAAGATGATTGCTATTGTCAATCAAATGTTTTTGTGCTTGGTCAACAGGGTGCTATTATTTGATGGATTTATCATTCTGAGTTGATGTTGTTCTTGGTTGACGTGCAAACGTTGAAACTTACTTTGTTTGTAAAAAGAAAAATAATAAAAAGAGCAGTAAAAGCATTGAAATCCAGCTAAGATACAATGTACAAAATCAGGTTTGGGTAAAACATTTTTAATTATACAATTTCTTTCGTAACTTAGTCTGACTTTGATTTTCTTTCATTTATTTAAGTTCAATGAATCACTCACCTTTTGTCTGCCCCTCCCTGACTTATTTTCCGTGAAAAAAGGAAAACTTTAAACATAGAACACCATGCTGCTTACATCCAGCCAATTTGTTTCATTTTACATGAACATGCAACAAACAGCTGATTTTTTAATCACTTTTTCTGCACCATCCATTCAAGGGCATTCAAATACCGATTTGTGAACGATAGCCTTTCCTCCAGCAAAGGCAACTAATTCCGACGGATGGACATATTTCTTAAGTTCGTACATGTGATTCAATGTGATAAACTTAGATCTTGCTTTGGACGATTTTACAACATTCCGAATGGCAAGTTGAAGACTAAACGCTGATTTCCAGTATCCATAACCTCGTGATCTCCCGGGAACTAGGAGAGCTCGGTGCAATCTTTCAGGGTAATGGTTAAAAAGCGTATCCAAAAGTTGCAGGATTAAATCTCGATTGGTATGGACAAAGAAGTCCTCTCCTTCTTCCAAACGTGGATTTATCCCAATTCGATACGGACTCTCAGCACTCTCATCGATAATCTCATGTTCGAGAACATCGCTATTAACCACGTCTTGTTCACCTTCGGTATTTTCTGCCGTAATTTTGGTTTCATCGTCTCTGATTGTATTGTTTTTTAATCGCCTTCTCTTCGGAAGTATAGGTCGTCCTAAGAGGACAATTAAAGTAACTTTACTGCCCCTAGAGAGCAACGATAGTGCTTTTTCAAGCCTGTGAAGTACAGCTTGAATCACAGCTCCTGCATCCTGCCGCCAGGGGCCCAAGCACATATTTCGGAAATAAAACAAGGGGTGGCCATCCACGTCACAACCTTGCTGGAAAAATTGTCCCGATTGGAGTTCGATTCGACATGCTCTAGTGTCGATTGGAAATGTTTCCCCGCGCCAAGCAGCAGATTTGATGATGCGATTAGCTGCCTTGGTCATGTCACAACCTGAGGCAACAAAGTACCGACGGAGGTCGGTGCGATCCAATGTTTCAAGCACCGGTAGGGAGACGAAATCTTCCACACGACAACTTGATGATAGACGTGGGAATTGATCCTGCGAAATGATTTTGGCAAGTTGGAGCTGATTTTTCTGCAATGCTTTTTTCCTTATAGGGATATGGACGTCACGAATTTTCTCGATGAAAGCATCAATCTCTGCTTGGAACGGTCCGTCATCAAGGTTACATATTTGATGTTGACTTTGATCAGTCTCAAATGACAAGGTAGGGTTACAAGCTTTATCTGTCGTCCCTTTTGCGTTTACTTTCATCGGTGAGGCAATCTTTTTTGCAGCAAAATTCACGAGTCGAATTTTTCCTAGTATCATTCCTTCCGCTACACTCCCAGATGGCATTGTCAAAACATAAGAGAAATCTGTCACGCTCTTTGGAAGAATATTTTCCATTTCGTTGAAGAAGGATCGTAGTAGGATATTCCTAATGCTATTAGAATCGACATGAGCTGTTACACCAACGTAATTCTGTGGACTACTAGCATTCCCATTGAGCGACCCCCCAAAATGACAAACTTCTAAGTATTTCCCGACTGGAATATCAAAGTTAACAGATCGAACCTTGTTATTCTCTCCAGTCATTATTGTATGCTTTCTGTGAGTCGAAGAAAGCAATGCGGACAGTGCTCTTATTTGAGTCCACTTAAAGGTGGCAATATGGCTGCTTGGTGATATTTGAAGCATTAATCGTAAGCTTTGGTTTCGTTCTGTAGCACCAGATACAGCGTACCAATCGATCAATGAATTGGACTTTGAATCCAAAACCTTGGGATGCGTCCTCACAAAAAGTTGTACCAGAAATATCTTAGGACTGCCAAGTACGACGGATGCGCAGAAGAAATCAAGTTCTGAGTTGGAAGAGATAATTTCACGCAGCGAAGGAATGGTATCGATAGGATTATCAATCAATGACTTTGTTTCTTTTTCATTAGAGGCATCAAGCAGAAAAGAATGGAATCCCACTAAAGAGAAACTTTGCATGATGGAGTCATCATCGTTCGTCTTCTCTCTTTCTGGTGAGTGTTCCGACTGAAAGCGATGAAACTCATAGTACTCATTTTTGGCCGTTAAATCGTGTAATGCATTATCTGTCATTTGATCGTATGGTAATCGACGATTCAAGTTTTCATTCCACTTTAACTTCCAACCTTTGTTCACAATGACCATTCCCTTCACATATGCTTGCACATAAAGAGATGCTTGTGCGACTAGCTTCCGAAGTTTTACAAAGTCTCCCATTCGAACTCGACTGGATTGGCTTACTGGTTGAGAGCTCAGGGGTAGAAGAGGACAAAAAAGACGAAAAAATTGTACTGGGCTTAACATGGCTCGGCGATTCTGATATTGGGACGCAAGGGATGCCAAAAGTATTGAATTCTCGTTTCGATGCGATTTTGAATTTTCCAGGCCTGTTCGAATCGATGGAAATAGATATCCCAGGCATCTCATAACATCGTACCATGCTACTGCACTACGAGTGACTTCCGAGTCTCCCTTGGGATCATGCATCACGGCTTCGCTTCCTTCGTGTGCCTCGCTGCCTCGTTGAAGTAACTCTAGGGAGAAATACATATTCATGATAGATTTTCCAGCAATGCGATACGATATTAGATCGTATTGAAATTGAGCAGCAGATTGTGATGAGTAAAAGGTGTGTTCCATTTTTCCTCCATCCCAATAAAGCGCTAGCACTCCACCTAGTTTATCAATGACATGCCATTGAAGCTGCGCCAAATCTAAAGGACCATCCGATTCTTGAGATCTTATCTGGCCTAGGGTCAAGTCTAAGTCAAGTTTCACCTTTGTTACTCGTGATTTTATTTTGGAATTTGTAGGGATGAGTCGTTTTGACACATCACTCCATGCCGTAGGAGGTGTCCAAGTGATATATTGAATGCTGTCTATCCTGTGTCGACAAATCGTGCGGGTCCGATTGTTATGTTTCTGTTCTATGCGAGACGCTGAGTCCTCTGTGTTTGCTCTCTCTCGAGAAAAGAAGAATGGAGAGGCTGGACGATTGTTTAGACTGGCAATGTCTCCGGACATTGGAGTAGAACATGATATCGTAGCTTGTTCTCGATGCTTCTTTTGAAAACGTTTATACCAAATGAAGAGTAGTATTAAGGAAAGAAGATGCCATATCGAGATATTCCGGTGTTGTACCCACAGCAATATCATGTTTGAAATTGGAATTTCATTGTGAATGAACTTAACCGCTACTGAAGTGAGTTTCTGATACGTCACGCTACTATTGAATGGCAAAAGAGAAAGCGCTTCTCTCTGTGACATGGGACAAACCAAACCTTGCATAAAGGTTGGGAATGCGGTTTCATCGGGACAACAGTTTTCCATGTCGTCGAATCTTCGTGGATGTTGTAATTGATATGGGAGGATTAAAAATATTCGTACCAAGCGTTTTTCAACAAAAAAAACTCGAATAGGATTTTTATAACCAACAAGTTCTTTTCCTTGATTATGATAGTATGATCCTGAAAATCATTGTTTGGAACAAATCGACAATGACTGCAACAATGATTCGCAAGACAACGATGATTGCTAATCGGAAAAATGGAAAACAGTACGCTGAGAAATGAAACAATAATGGATTATATCACTTTAACTTGCGGAATAGCTTGAATATGGATAGCATTGAAAAATGTGAAATGCACACGCATGGACAATGACAAGCCACCTTAAATGGAAACGTTGAAGAATTCAATCATCATAATAGATGAGAGCATTTAGTTTTTCACATCCAAGGCCGGGATTGGCTATTTGAAATTGGTGGAAACAACTTGCTTAAGATAGTAGTAGATCCAAAAATTATTGATGATAATCGGCAGAAACTAATAAATGCGATGTTCAAGGAATTTTAAAAGACAAGGTGTTATGATTCATTCTTTTCTCCGTGGCTCTTTTTGCATTGGAACTCCTTCGTTATTGCCGGAATATCTGTTTATTCCACTTTTTACTTGAACTATTTTGTTCTATTTGACGTGACTTTTCCATTTGATAACCATCACACCTAGGAAGAAATGTCTCTTCAACCATCCACTCTATACTATACATATCATTAGCTCAAAGAGAGTTTCTTTTTGAAAGGCCTTGCTGCTATAATGTCAGCCAAACAGTGACTCGTGCATATACTAATACCAATAACTCGATAGAAATTGATTGATTAAAAGAGTTGTTCAAGTTCTGTTATCTAGACCTAGTCAAATGATTAACAGACTTGGGCATCAATATTTACATTTCATGGAGTTACTTCCTAAGGGATGATTTGAATAATTACCGGATAAGCTGCAGACCTGCTTGTTTATAGGTTGGCAATATTTAAAGCGAGCATGAAACTAGAAATTCATCAGTAGTGGCCATTTATTTGGGATAAGTTAAAGAGACACGTTATTTCAAAAATACGTGGCCTAATTAAGCCCATGTGATCGCAGTATACTGTTAATGCTGGCGAAGCCAGCAGTTTCGTTATGAAACCACAACCAAGTGACTAAAATTACTAACTTAAAATCAAAATTCCGAAGTAGAATCTTTGGATTGTCATAATTTGACATGATCTGTAAGCATCACGCTACAAATGCTTGTTGCATTAAATGGCATCAGTTGAATGACTTGGGACAGAGAAGTGGAAGGAACTCTATTTTTTAAGGAATTGGAGGAATCAGCTAAACAAACCAATTAATGAAGTTTGGTGGTATAACGATGTAGACGTAAAATCTGAATTGGAGAGAAGGGACTGGCAAAAAGAAGATTGAGAAATAATGTATGGTCATGTCCTTGAGGCAAGGCAATGGCTTTAGGGCTTTGAAGAAATGTTTTTTTAATTTAACTTGAAAGAAATCAAATAGATCCGTGCAGATGAATGAACAAACACTTGTTGCTAGAAATTGAAAACTTTGTCAGCAATTTTATCAATTATGTAATTAGAACTTGAAATTTCAGTTTAATTTCAGGTGAGTTGTTAGGAATCTTTCTCTATTAGCATTATCGGGAATAGATTCACAGTCGCGTTTCCCTTCCCTCTCTGTTTATCGCATTTTAATCCTTTCCAAAATTTATCATTTCTATTTCTTCATCAGATTCACAGCTGATTTGTAAGCCCTTTGCGCTCCTTCGCATAAGCAAGCTTAATCCTGTGTCTCAATTCCCACTAATTAAATTTCTGTTGCTCATTCTCCTCTGATAAGAACATTTTTGCTTTCACTAGTTACACATGCATTTTCCC
The DNA here is from genome assembly GCA_900642245.1 of Fragilaria radians. NCBI lineage: Eukaryota > Bacillariophyta > Fragilariophyceae > Fragilariales > Fragilariaceae > Fragilaria > Fragilaria radians. The sequence goes on along the minus strand of CAAAJI010000063.1, from coordinate 187,367 downwards.
TTCTTTTATTTTGAAATGGTAATGATAATTGCATTTCTGATAATTGGGATCTCTCCACAGGATTTGAACTCTTATTTGTCAGGCTTTGTACACTGACCTTCTCCTCCCTTTTTTTAAAAGGACATTCAAATCTCCACACTTGAATTATAGACTGTCTTGAATCCATTTTTAGTTACTAGCTATATATCTTCTTCCATTCTCCTTTCTTGGGATTCAAATCTTGATTTTTCCCTAAGCCTCTCTCTGATCATATCCAAGCCAAACCCCTTATTTCCAAGGCCTACCTCCATGATTGTATTTTCATTTTCTTTGGGCAAATTGATCTTTTGTGCTTACATGATTGCCTATACTTTTTTACTTTCAATTCAAATTCTCTAAATTAAATGATCATGCAAATAGAACTTTTGAAAAATATTCAATCCCACATTCCATAGATTATTCCCATGTCAATTTAATCAAGTTCATCATTGCTTTTATGTTCAGATTTCTCTACCAAATGTAACCACCACAATCAGAAAACTCACTCCCAGATTTTCTTTCTGAATTCCAATTTCAATTATTTTTATTTTTGTAAATCTCTAAACTTACATATTGTTACCCAAAATACTTGCTATGGTTGCGTTTGTTCGTAACCTTGAAACGTGTCTACAAGAATGCTTTTGCATGGCATTGAAAACATCAATTGCAGATAGTTGTGTAATTCTTTTTGGAGTTCTCTTCATCAGCATTCCAGTCAATGCCATCATGAGGGCATGGGGGTGTTCTGGTAGGACTCAATTCGAGCTCGTGAAGAAACTTCAAGAGGCTGAGATTATAACTCATGATGCCGTGGCGAGAGTCATGGAGCGTGTCGATCGCCGCTCTTTTGTCCTCGTGATCCTTACAACGATGCACCTCAGACAATAGGATACGGCCAGACTATATCTGCACCTCATATGCATGCTCATGCCTTAGAGGAGATCTATTCTGTGCTAAAAGAAAGTCAGTCTCCAACTCTTTGTATGCTCGATGTGGGAATTGGGTCTGGTTATCTTGCGGCTTGCTTGGGACAGTGGGTACATCCACCCAAACCAATTATTGGAAAGAATGGAACTGTGTATGGTATTGATGTCTGGCCAGAACTTCTGAATCAATGTCAGAAAAATATCAACGCCCTTAATGCCGAATTACTTCAGTATGGCACTATTCAAATTGGAATCGGTGACGGTTGGGAGGGTCTAGAGGGAAAACGTTTTGATGCCATCCATGTTGGTGCCGCTGCTCATAGCTTTCCAAACAAGCTAATGATGCAATTGAAAGTAGGTGGAATTATGATTGTACCTGTAGGCCCTGAAGGGGAGGTACAAACTTTATATCGAATTCAAAAAGTGCAAGATGCACCACAGTTCAGTCCTCAAAACTTTGAAATTCAAAAGCTTCTGGGAGTTAGATATGTACCATTGATTCACCCGAAATAACATTCACGCTGTATTTGTATACGCTGCAATCTTTGAAACGTCAATGTTACGAGAATCATGATGATCACAGCGCGGAAGAAAATTCACCACAAAAATACTTTGATAAGTAATATTGCAAGGATCTAAGGAGCGTGATAATAAACGAATATTTTTCATGGAAACGTAAGAAACATATGAAATTGATGTTCTTACCGTGGCTTGCTATCAACCTGAAAAAAGTCTTTGCTATAGTAAATATCTAGATGCAATGTATTGCTGGAAACATATTTGAAAAGATGTAATCTTCATTTTTGATCAAATCGCTTAGATCTGAAAGAAATCTCATTCCCTCATCTAATCTGGGCATCAAAAACGGTAATTAGAACTTATTTTTTGTGACTTATTTGGTGGGCGTTCATATTGCGCAAGGGTAAACCGTTGGAACATGCTTTCTCATATCACTTTACAGTTGCTTGGTCTCGTGGCCAAAACATCTTAGCAAGATTATATGTAGATGAATGCACATTATGAACTTTTTTCAGACTTGTGAGACAATTTTCCCTTCACCTTTTGATAGTCCTGAATCTTGCAACAGGAAAGCGTGAGTTTTGGCAGATAACTCATTGAAACTCTCGCATGTTAAAAATCCATATGACTTGATTATTCCATGGAAACTTAACGCAGTCGCAGTTTGAAATCTGGACATGCTTCGTTAGTGCGGCAAAGTTTCTTATCACCAACCTGATTCGTAGTCTTCCTTGCTCTGTTGATAATTGAGTCTTTTGCATATCGTCAAATATGGTTCCTGTAGCCACATCATTCAAACTTCTTGTACTTTGGCTGTCTCACACTATTTTTTTGACTATGTCCACCTAAATATATCTTGAATAACATAATTCTTTAACTCCATTATTCAATAAGCATACTAACGCATTTAATCTTAGGCAAATACATTTAAACTCCAGGTTACCACTCAAGTATAAGATTTCAATATGAAACCGGTGTCATATCCTTTTAGCTTTACCGCAAAATGTGCCTTTGAGTTATTCGCATTTCAATTAAAAGTCAATACGTACTTGCATTCAAAACCGATAGAGGGAAGTCTTTTTGTGATACCTTTAAAGGATTGACTGAATGCTAGCCTTTAAATTAGCAGCCTCAGACAGCAACTCTCCCGAAAGATTATCATAGTTGAATGAAACGGAATCAAAACTTGAAGCTTTTTTGACGTATGCGTTTTTGGCGAGCGAACGATTTTCTTGAATTTCAGTCAACAAAATAGAAGTGACATGATGAAATTGGGTAAAAATTCCTGCAATAGTAATGGGAGATAGTAACTGCGAAGGTATCAAGACGTATACAGATTCTTCATTGGGCGTTATCTCTGGTGCCTTGAGAAATTCAAAAACTATTTGCGATTCAGATTTTGGATTCAATATCGCTGATGCAACATGATATACAATTGCAGCGTATGTTAAGACAAAACAAGCAAAGCCATCAATTCGTGCATCGGAGAGGATGCGTCTACCATCATCCATGGCGTCCAGACTTCGCAACTGAGCCCATGCAATCAACGAAATATTCGATCCAGAGCAAGAGTCTTGTTGTATGGGTAGTGCCAGAATGAGCGAGATACAGCGAAAGATCAAGGATAAAATATCGGATACTTCAGTTGAACTAAATAAGGTTTCTCGCATCAAGTACCAGATAGACCTCATGAGGTCAATGAAGTTGAGAATACCCTCATAATGTAAACCCTTGGTCCCCGAATCTTTTAGCTCAAAATAGAGCAGCTCATTTACTTGTCTAATCATAACTGATCTCAATTGAAATTGTTTTTCATTATAATTTCGGAGCTTTGATGAAATTATCTTTGTCAATGCAAACACTCGAAGTTCTCGGATACCATCATCAACATCTTTTTGGTCTGAAATCATATCTTCCTTAATGAAAAACTCGTCGATACATCTTTCAATTAAAAATTGAGGTTTAATCCTCTCAAAGGAGTTAAGCGAGGACAAGACAAATGCTTTGGTTGTTACTGTTAAAACGTATTCTTGTGGAATGCAAGAGTAGTTTGAGAATGTAAAACATTTAGTCAAAACTGCAATTACGCCTCGATGACGGTCCGTTATCTGAAATTTTGTGACAAGGTGTTGAAGAAACTGACGAGATCGACGGAGACAGGCAAATTTCATAACTTGACTCAATTCTGTCAAAGTTGATGATCGATGCATGGCTGTATTCGCACTTCGAGGTATTCCCACAAATCGGCAAAAGCAATCTTCAACATCATTTTCCTCATGTAAGCTCAAGGAGAAAAAGAGAGATTCTAGGATACTTGAAAGCCCGTCTCTCAGTTCTTGTGAAAGCAAACACCAGTTGCCGAGCACAGACGTACAGAACAATCCAGTAAACATCTCTATGTAACACTTCTGAAGCACAACAAGTTTTCCATGTTTTCGCGAAAACAAAGTCTTCTCAGTAACAGATATCCTATGGTGCTGTAAGGAATAGTATTTCAAGCCCTCAGATATTTTCAGAAGGTTGAATACTGCGGTTTTGACTATAAACAAAATCGTTTGTTCGAAACTTTCGTTCAAATGTGAGGGATCTTCAAATTTTAAAAATTGTCTCAAAAAGTAGAGTCTTCTAAGGCATTCCATTTCCAGCGACCTTTTGTGCAGGGAAGGAAAATTGCTAAAAGAGCTCGGACATGAGGTAGATGTAAAGCGTTGATATAATATATCACTTGCAGAAACGTCCAAAAAAACTTTTGGTAGGTTCCTAAAGCACTCCCACAAATTTTGTTTCACGTAATTTGGTCCCAAGGCATCATGGGTCTCTGACTTTAGAGAGTCAGCTCCTTCGTCAATACGTAATTGTTCTCTCTCCTTCAAAGCCCTCTTTTCTCCAGATAGGGAAACCAAACGTTCATGATCGCAACTAGAAAATCTTTCTAGAGAGTCTGGATCGATTGTCATGCTCAAGAAGGATAACGCAAGTGTTTTTGATGCGTTGCGGATGAAACGCTTACACAAGGATAACTTCGAACCCAGCTTTGATATCTCATTCAATAGGCAAAACCATAAATATCTCTGGTGTGAATCCTCATCACGATATCCTATGTTGCCTGATATGAAAGAATGAATGTCACAAGTATTTGTTGAAATTAAGGAAGCAGTACATGCACATAATGAGCTTGAAAATTTTGAAAGCAATAATCGACTTTGACTGTTCAACGCTATTACTTGCTTTCCTGCTGTTAATTGTCGGGTAACTGAGTAGATGCAAGAAGGATTAGAAGCTATCAATAAATCAATTAGCAATCGATGTAAGTTGCAGGTATCATTCCGTTCGTTACTGACAAGAACTGCAGAATATTCAAGGTCGTCAATGAGCTCGTCATCTTCGTCAGACTGGTCAATGATGACAGCATCAGTTATCCATGCACAAAGTGTTCTCAATGTGGTAAGGAACAAACGAAAAAAAGTTTCCATTTCTCCTATTTCCGACATCGACAGCAATACAATTAGAGATGCACTAAATGATCCTGCCCACAATTTCAGTACCGATCTTCCAACTAGTGCAATTCTTTGTACGGCTCTTCTGTGGGCTTAGAGCCATTGGTTCCCTTTTTGTGGAGCAGCCTGCATGCGTCCACTACCTGGAAAATCCAAGATAAGGCACCGGTCATCTTCTGAGCAAATTCAGCAGAAGTCTCGTTTGTCTCATTTAACTTCTTATACTTCAAAACTGACTCGCAAAAACAAGTCCATGATGCTGAGAGACAAGTCATGCCATAGTAAAGTATGTATTCCACTCTTACGCAATCGTCCTGAATATGGATGGCGTTAGTACTTCGTTCATCTTGAGTGTTAGTCGACAATTGAACTTGAATTCCGAGGTGTGCCAAGATGAAGATGGAAATTGATCGGATAGCTAGCAAATATGTACTTTGGGAGCTAGAGCTATCTGAAGAGAATTCACTTTTAGGAGAGTCAACACTTTCGTATATCCTTTCTTGGTTTACTTTCATATCAGTAGTGGCAAAGCGCAACCAAATATTGGTGATGAAGGTCAAAGAAATGCGAGGCCTGGAAACATGGGAAAACGGTTTTTGCTTTAGCATTGACAAAGTTGTCGTAATCGCGACAAGGGCGTCACGAATGAAAGAATCCCTTTCATGTGAATGAGTTGCAAACGATGTGGCAAAATTATTGTTATCCTTCTTATGGGACGTATTATTTTCACTACTGAATTCTTGAATATTTCTAATTGACGAATCAAGCTGGTTCCATAAAACTGGTTTATCCCGGGTTTGCCGAAGCCATAATTCCAGAAGGTCTATCCCTTTCTGAATCAAGCCAGACATCAAGAAAATTCCGCTCTCAAATGTTTTCAAATTCAGATCTTCTTTTTCGTGAAACGTAGCATTCCATAGAGCACGTATACGTTCGTTTTGAACATGCTCTTTATTCTTGCAGAAGAGGTAAGATTCATTGTTCAGGGTCTTTTCTTGTAATAAAACCAACCGTTTTATGACGTGGACTAATATTCGGTCCGTACCATCAAGTGGTGACAGTGTGCCGCTAGACATCAAGAGGATCAAGAAATCAATCTCAAATTCACATCGCGTCAAATGTTCCACGGATGACCTCTCGTTTCCATTTACTTCCAATGCTCTAGGTAGTACTCCAGTGTCACAGAATAGCATCCTGTGCAAAATCTTCCACTGAGATGATGATTTCGAGGAAGCAATCCTTGTTACGGAACCAGCAAGAAAGCCCATAATAAACCACATGGTAATTATCTCAACCCTTGGAATCATCGACTTAAATTTCTTGAACCTGACTTTGTCTGAGAAATGTCATCATTAGTTGTTCTGCATGCGAGAAGAATTCAAGATACACAACTCACCTTGTATGGACTGTTGAATGTCACCCGTTTTCAAGAACAAACGATAAGAATTTGGATTCACCGAAGAAATAAACCATTTGGAACCATCGCCGTATTTATGCCATTCTTGGCAAGCGAGGCGTTCTAAAATGTAATTGCATGAGATTTCCATCAGAGGTAATAACGATGACAAAGAATCTCGCAACGGAGAAAGAATTGTTGTGACATCAACTGGATATAGAATTTCCTCAGTGGCCCAGGCCTTTCTATTGGAGTAGGCAAATAGAACGTCCAGAACTTGAAGTATTAGGAACTGTACGAAGGGACTCGGTTCGAGAGCCGTTTGAGGCTAAGAAAAATCGAAATGAGTCTTCTTCGATTGCATTGATTTGGGGATACAACTTATCATTCAGAAGCGTAAGGATTGCTGTCAAGGCTTCAACGTGGCGAGAAAACCGGTCAAAGTCAATGACAACAAGTTCTTGCAGTGTCTCTGGATTTGAATTGAGATATCCTTGAATCAATGAGAAAATCAAAATCTTGTCTTCATTAGATATATCTGCATGAGGAATTTTTTTGATACGCTGTAGTTGAATATTTTCAAACGACTCTGACCGACAAAGCGACTGAATAAAGGAAAGTGCCCGAGAAACATCGTATTTATCTATGGCATTCTGATCGAGGGTGTTAAGGGAGACAGATGCATTTTCATCTAAGGGTAAGCGATCTGCATTGGGTTCATGAAGCCTTCTTGAAATTGGCGTTGCAGATGCAGAAAGGTCGAGAGTCTGATCCTCTAAAGTATCATCATTCGTGACATCATTCGGTGGAAATGATTGCATATTTTCTCCTCCCAAAGCTCTATTCTTGTTTCGAATAAACTTATTCGTGTTTTCTTCATTGACATGTATGCGTTGTTTTCGTTTTCCTTTATTCTTGCTATGGTGTTGCACCATTCCCTGAGCTGCGTTCTCGATGAAGTCGTCAGTGACAGCGCTATTTCTTCTACTTACTGCACCTCTGTTTGAAGCAGGATTCCTGTCTGTATTCTGGCCTCGAGTAGAACTTTCAACATTTTTCCTTTTTCGCATTTGTCTAGGGCGATGCTTGTCTTCTCCTTTCTGAAAATCGTTGGAAGACCTTCGACGTACTCTCTTCCTGGCGTGTAAGTGAGGGTCAAAGTCTGGCAGGTCACTCACTTCCGAGTCTCGGTACATTTCTTGATCCATCGAGTTTTGTCGAAGATGGTTTGAACTAAAATCAGATTGCTCAGATTCATCCCCTTTCAAGTCCCCATCAACCTTATTGCAATACTTCAACCCGCCAAGGTATTGGCGCACTTCTCGCAAAAAATCCTCAACATCTTTCTCCGTTTTATCAAATAGTACATCCCGCAACATTCGAGCGGATCCTTTAAAGAGACGCTTTTGTGCTCTCGATAAAATGTCTTGATATCTTTGAAACTCCTTGCGACTATTAAGTCTTCTAAACATGTAACGGCATTGATCCAATCCAGAAAACAGTAAATTCTCTCGCGCTGAATCATAAAGCTTCCATCCCTCAGCCTCCAAATCTGAAAGCAATCCACCGACCGATATCCGTATGTCAGCACGTCTTTGTAGGTTGGACCACGCTGCCAAAGAGTCTGGGAACGCGACTGTGACGCGTTGCAGAGTTTGATCGAACATCTGAGGCAGCTCAGCGAAGGGAATATCCAAAGTTTTATCCTCACGATCGCGTGGGGCAAGAGTGGCTGCTCCTTCGGGCTGAATAAATCCATCCAAATCGTTTTCGAACAATAAAGTACCGGGCTGGTGGCTTACTTTCGACCCTGTTCTTAGAAATGATCTGGCAGGCCTCTTCTGCTTATCATGCGAATCCATTGATATGTCTGATTGACTTTCGTTCAAATTTATGATGTCAGTTTTGTCATAAACTGTTGAATGTGATGTATCTGATGAATCAAAATCCTCGTCACCACCTCCTTCAAGCGATTGTGCCATGTTCAA
>CAAAJI010000063.1:117850-165735 GCA_900642245.1 Fragilaria radians | reverse complement strand
CCTGCAAATTCTAGGTTACACAAATAACAATAATATTTTTGTCACAATTATTACTGGAAATGTAAAAATTCAAAGATACATTCTCTTTTGGAAAATAATTAAATTTAATATCTGTGATTTTGAATGCAACTTTTGATACCACTGACATGTTAGATCAAGTAGTAAATAGGTTCACTAAAAACAATCATAAACATCTTTGTCATACTAGAAATGCAAAATTCATTCTCTTTTGTAAAATAGTCAACTCTGCGGAGCAAAGCAAGCACCAACTACTAGTCCTAATTAAAAAATTATAAAATTTAGGTGAAGTCGACACGTGGCGAAGCAAAATCTACTTGCCATTAAACTAATGGAAAAATTCCAGTGCAAGAAAAACTTATTTTTGTGGGGAAAAATCACATGAAGATGAAACGCAGTTTATGTGTATTGTCATTTGCTACATCTCTGCGCATCGGAAGATGTAGCTACGAGCCAAACTCATGGGAACTACCACCTCCACCACCACCACCAATGAGAAGTTTTCCACCAAATGATTTGAATAATGAAGATGTTTCGTCTCAACCTTGGATCGATGATACGTATGAACAGCAACGGCATTCACTTCCTATACATCCTGAAGATACCAAGGATTGGGGAGAAAGTCGTCAATCTCAATCAGATATGATATATGAAAGAGATCGGTATACTCCCATTGATTATCAATTCCGTGCGAAGGACCTGACGAATCGGGCAGATTTTTCTCGACGTCGTCAACAGATTTTGGAGGAAGGAAATGTTCCAGTTACAATCATGACCTCAGCAGATTCAGAAGCTACCGATATCGCGAATCCAGATGCTCCAAAGTTTGCAACGCCGCGTCAAGATGCTGTTAGTCGATATATGTCTACATGGAGAGGGAGATTGCTCCTTCGATCATCTTCATGTGTGGTTGGATGGATTGTTGGGAATTATGTGAATCAATCCTTATTTCATATTCGTCACTTTCCTCTTATAGTTGCCATGATTTTTTGGATACTTACCTACCTTCGAAACCCCTACGGAGAGCTAGTAAAGGCACTGGGATTAACTGTCATTTGGGTGGCTCAAAGAACTATTCCAATCCGAAGTCGATATCCCACATGGCCTCACGTCCGGGCGAGTTTTGGACTCGGACCACGACGGCCATTCCCCCGAAATCAGGACTTTCAGAAGAGTCGTGAAATTTCATATCTCTATACTCTCATTGCAATGGCATTAGTAGGTTCAGCAGCTGGTGGGAACCTCCCCTTGATACCAACATGGATGGGTGCACTCATGGGAGCGGCTGTGTTGGTGACCGGGTGTACCCTTCGGAGTGCACGTGGAGACCTATGTCGGTGTATGGGGATGCGCCTCGTTGCCGTTGTGGAAGAATTGACTGATATTAATTCAGAACTCCGTGTCATACCCAAAGCTGGAGTCGTGGCGGGAAAAATTCTGGATAAGATCCTCATTTTGGACCGCAAACATAGCATTAAGGATCGAATCGCACAAGGATTAACTTTTTTGTTTGACCAAGTAGCCAATGCGACGGGTAGGATGGATCGACGTCGTGACGATTCGGATAGGGAGGAAAGTAAACGACGTGATCTACAAGAAAGTGATCAACGAAGTCAAAAATCAAGGCCACCCTACAACCCGAGATACGACAAAGACGAAAGAGATACAAGACGGCGAGATACATTTGAAAATCGTCCTTTGCGACGTCCCCATCCAGATTCAAAAGGTCAAAATCTCAATGACGATCGACGCTCGTATCGTGATGCACCGAGGAATCGGGAGCCTAACAGAGATCGTCGTCGTGGTCCCTCCAATCTAAATTCACAGCCACAACCAAACAATCGATACGAATCTTTTGCACATCAACAGCAACGACCTCCTGAATCGAATCCCAACATTAGAGAAACGGATGAATTCTTCAACACCAGATGACGTTTGCATCGGTAAACGTCATAAGTAATTATTTACTTTTGAAGACTAGAAAATTAGGTACTTCTCAAAATAGTCAGAAAATTCAATTTTAAACACAACGAGGAGGTGTGAAGTGAAACCTTAACTTGACACAATCTTTCCCAATAGAGTGCTTGATTTCCTCGTGAGCATTTGTCAATGATAACAACTATGTGATGATGATTTGCTTGGCTTTGAAAAATAGCAAAATTAAGTTAATATAGGACACGGAATCAAAGATTACAATCCACTGCAAATGTCGTAGAGTGAAGAAATTAAATTTTCCGAAGTATGACGGTACGCATGTACTTTCCGATATTTAATATTTATAAAATATCCGACTTTCGTCACCTTTATTTTATAGTTATACCAACACCCCCAAAACTTTTAAACAAATACTATCGAATCAGCTAGAAATCATTACCTTGGCAAAAAATCTAACTTTAACTTTACACATTAGTCTGTTTATGTTCCACTCCTCCATTCATTTCCATCTCTTATTAATGATGCCTTTCAATGACTACAGGTTTTTCACAGTTAGGATTGTCGTTCTCAAATTGTCATTGTGGGCATAACAACTTCAGATCGGAGGATACATCCAGGGCGTCATAACGCTCTAGCAACATATGTCCAAATATGCTTCGGCTGAGTGAGACAAACCTTGAAAATCACAGAAAGTCAAAAATGTTATCTAGATGGTGTTTGGCTATTCTACGCTACTCCATGTCTTCCCAATTCTTGTTAAAATCAGTATCGGAATACCTATACTGCGGAGGTAGAGGAGGGATTTCAACCCTCAATATCTTATCCTTCGGATTAGACAGGAATGGTTGCAGTTGTGTATGAAGATATTGAGAAAACGCACGTGCAGTAGGGCGATCTGAGGGATTTTGTGCCCAAACCATATGAATGGCCTGCCTTAAGATCTTATAGGCAGCAGCATCCTGTTCCGTTTCCCATTTTTCTGCCTCATCTTTTCGAAATGGTGATCGTTTACCCTACACCAAAGATATATTAATTACTGACATTTGTCATATGGAATCAACAGCAGAAATAAAATACAATGGATACTTACATGAGTTACCGCTAACATGGCTTCATATGTAGAATGTCCTTCCCAAACCCAACGATTGGTGGCAAGATAATACAGAATAGTTCCAATTTGATACACATCAAGCTTATCACGATTCACCGGGATAGGGGACTGAAGCTTTCCCTTCCATCCCTGATCCTCAACAGCTTCTTTCATTGATTCTTCATAATACAGTAATTCTTCTGGTGCCAAGGATTTCAAATAATCGTCACTCATTCGAAGTGGAGTTGTTTGACACATTCCGGGTGCTTCATTTTGACCTCGTAATTGTCGTGATTTAGCAAGACTATCGAAGGGCTTTGTTTGAGTTAGGACTGTCGCCCAATCGAAATCACCCAACTTGTAAACTCCATCAACTAACATAAATTGATGGCAACATAGGTCGTTATGGGACATGGAGGGTAGATTGTAGGGATGATCCTCTAATGCATGCATATCTGCCACGGCAGTAGCCACATGATAGGCGATTTTTAGTCTGTTCAAGGGAGATACGAGATGAAAGCTTGGATCATTTTGATGATGATTGTCATCTTTCTTATGAGATGGACCGACATGAAAATTTCGGAATAGACGTGATCGCTTTAGCAAATCATGAATATTTCCCCCGGACGAATGTTCAACCAATTGCGCTAATGCACAAGATCCATAGATATTGACTACGAAAGGACTGCTCGTTAACTTCGACAAAGCCAAAGAATCCTTAATGGCCATCCGATACCTTGATGCTCCTCCAAAATATGAATCCTTGACGTTGGAGATTTCACCTAATTTGAGAGTTTTGAGGACCAGGGTATCTTGTCCATGATGAGACAAGAAAGTACAACGATTTTCTCCACAGTTAATGTACTGCATCAAGAGGGAATGCGACGAATGAGTCTCTAGTTCATGGAATTGATTACAATTTTGATAGTTTGATGTTTGCCACTCTGCCATGGGAAAGCATTGTTGATTATTGGTTTCTTCATCTATCGAAAATGCCACACCGTCGTCAGGATCTTGAAAATCGAACCATGGTTCTCTTTCCTTCGACTTCCATTTTGGAAGAACCAACGGTTTCAGTGGCATTGGCAATTCTATATTGATGGATCGTGTAATATATGTAGCTGAATGAGAGTCATAGTAGGATATGAGATGCGATCGAACCCAAGTAGTACGTCCATTATAAGTAATTTGCTTGAAAAGGATGGAACTCTTTCGAAAAATTCTATTACATCCTGAAATTAGGATATAAATGAATAGGATTAATCCAGAGCAAAGCCATACAAATTTAGAATCATGTTTGAACCAAATCATGCGTGATATGTGATGTGATGCCTTTCGGCGTTTCTGCGGCGATTCTTGTTCCCTTGTGGTACTTTCGAAATTTGACGAAATTAAACTTGTTCCGCAATCTTCCGTCAGTGGCGTCAAATCAGGTAAGATCGATGCTGATCCTCCATTCGCATTCCTGGGATGTCGTCGTCTCGCTGATGATAATCCTCCCATTTTCACAAAGGGTTACGAGGGATGGAAAATGAGTTTCAATGTATTTGGGAGGTGAGTAAAAGAGTCGTGAAAACTCGCTCAATGCACATAAATTGTTACACATGCGAGGACCCGTTGACGGAAATGGCAAGTTATACTATAAAAAGGTGCGTGCTACACATAATTCAAAAATTGAGAAGAAAAAAAAAAGCCCAAAGCTACAAATGTCAGTTTGTTTCATGCAGAATATAGGATGGATTTCGTATTGTTATAACTTTTTCTGTAATTTGATCCCAACACAAGCTTTGGAGCCAGCTACCTCGTGTAACCCTTAAAGTAAATAAAAGTAAAATGTTTGTTTGTAGACAACTCACATGACTGCTTCCAGAGACTTCAGCAAGAATCTCCAAGTGGTCAACATGACCGAAAAGTATTTTTTAAGGAAAACTGGCTCAACCAAGGACTTTCAAAATCCGTTTTGTTATGTATATTTTTGAGGATGTAATGGTTTCACTTCCTTGTCAATCATCAATCACCAAACAACTGAAGCCTATCACTAAAAACGTTTGCCAATAAATCTGATGGAGTTTACACTATTATGGAATATTATATACTCCTCCCATCCCAAATGTCTTGGCAAACCCTTTGATAGAAGGACTTGCCAAAATTGAAATAGATTAAAAAAATTATTACCCAAAATATCCTCTGGATATTCAAAAAGCTGTATATACTAATAGATTTTGACAAGTAAACTGATGAAAGAATTTAGTTCACAAGAATGGTGCTCACCCTAGTCATTGAAAATATTGAAATCTGGTTCCAGGATATCAACAAGCATAAAACAAGAAATACACAAAGCTTGATACATTTCACCATTGAAAAGTGAGAGGTCAAACTGCAGATAGTAATCAAGATGAAATTGTGAGGAAGTTCAGCAGCATCAATATTCAAAATTAAGAACAAAAGTTGATTACAAGTATCAATCAGTGATTTGAAAGAGAGGCAAATCAAGATTCAAATGAGTCGAAACTTTGACAGGACTAGAACATCAGCGAAACTGATGAATACAGGAATAAGCTCAAGTGAATAGTCTACATCAACATCACCCTCTGGTGTACATCGTTTGGGTCGTTTCAAAGTAATGAATGAAATGATGGATAAAATATATGACAAACAATTAGATTGCAATTTTGAAATTCAAATTAAGCCATTGGTGATTTTTGATGTTCATTTGAGAAGGAACAATTTAAACTTAAAAGGTGGTCACAACATACCACAATGACAAAAATACAACAATATTTTAATTATAAAGCAGCAGAGGAATATTCTAGCGTTTAACTTGGTTAAATTGACGCAAGATATAAATACAATCTAAATTTGGTAGTTACTATGGAGAGATGCCATTCATTATTGGTCAAGAAATGTCAATTCGAATTTAGAAAAGGAAAATCAAGTTGTCCTCCGATCTTCATGGAAGTTCTGCAGAATACACTGACGTAGTAACAAAGATGAACGATCAACAGATCGATTGTGACGCTAAAGCCTGTTGTGATTATATCGTTTCCAAGCTGTCATTGGAATTAAGTGAAGCCTTGGCTTTTATATGCATATCATTAAATGCCACAATCCCTTGAGAAAGCATATGAGATATTCTGTCTTGATAGCTTCAGAGTACAAACAAATTGTCCTGTTTATTGTCAAGTATGAGCATAGCTGACATACCTTTGAGTTAAGTTCATTACGATAATACCTAACACTATAGGTTGTAAGCAATAAAGTCTAATATTAGTACTAGAAATTGCTAAGGCTAAGAAATGTGTGGGTGTACCGATACTGGAGACGTCCAAAATTATCGTTAGTGCATTGTAAAAATACTAGAATTAGCATTCTTACATTTACTCATCTAAATCTAGCTTGAGATACATATTTAAACGGTCTTTCTTTATCTTCCAAAAGTTCAAGAAAAGCCTAGTCTTTTATGAACTTAGTGATGCTTAATATTACAAATACATAAAAAGGTCAACTTTTCAGACACCGTCATATCAGTAGGGTAGCAAAAACTATTACAGATTCCTAATATCAAGCAGAATCTATCTAGATTCACTATGGACAAATCTAGGTTGTGAATCAAAGGCCGCAAAGCTGAAAGGCTAGATGTTGAATCTAACACACTACCTGGCCAAGGAAACAAGTTGCAATGAAGATTAACTTTTAGTTCATAATTTACAATTTGTGTATACTCTTGGTGCAGCTTACAGCATTTGTGGCCATACTTGAAGGGACCATGTGATTCAACTATAAACGTCAGAGCAAGTTATTGGATATATAGAATAGCACATGTAATGTAGATTAATATTTTTCTGGAACTCTATCTAATATCACTTGAGCATAGTATTTGAGAGAACATCTTGAGTATGTCAAACAGTATGTAGTGGCATATGCTGATCAGTTGCTTGGTGTCTATGAGTATTTCAATCATTCATTCAACCGAAAAAGAAAAACATGAAACACAGCACACTGGTCAAAGATTGGTCTTTTGTCTAATTGCTGGGAAAAACGATTCATTGAATCATGGCATAAATGTAGTGACATTCATCCATGTATTGCTTTACTTGCAGAAATAATCATCGATGACATTTTTCATGAGCCATCTGCATTTGAGCAAACTGCTAAACCTAATCCTTAATTTTCGATCCCTGAAGTGTGCTTGCATCTTGTTTTGGAAGCAGCACTGCACTACGTAACGTGGAACCATGCCATAGCTGTTTTGTCCATGTTGTACAGGTTTTTGAATGAAGTGTGCTAATCATTCCTGTTGACTCTGCCCTCGTCACTATGAAGCACTGTTGCTGCAATATTGGATGGTTTTTGATATCTTAAAGCCATCCATTGGAGGCTTTGAAATTACTGTCTTCCATGCTCATTGCTCTAGAAATAAGCGTAGCCTTTTGCTGTAGCATGGTAATCTTGTATTCACCTGCGTGTGTGTCAAACAGCATTAAGCTATCCGGAAACAATTTTGAAGCATATTCTAGTTTGTGTTGTACTAGTTCAGTCACAGAGATGAAACGTGCAGTAACTTCATCCTTAGTACGTTTGTTGTTTTGACAGTTTTATCGATAACACCAAAATCAAAAGTAGTTCTTGGTAATGACGGACCATTATGACTTTCCGGCATATTTATGATTTTCATCCTTTGAGCATCAGTAAACCGCCCCCTTCACCTTTTTTCCTCTTGACAGTCAAAGCTTGAACATTGATGTTCATCAAAGTAAGCGGTTCTCAGGCTCATAGTTAAGCTTAACCAGTGAGCTTGACTATTAAGAAAAGCACACTATCCTTAAATGTACACATTTTCTGTGGCGTACTTAAGCGAGGTTGGAAAAACGTAATAGAAACTAGTCATTCCAGCATTTTCCTCAGTAGCAACAAAGTTTAATTTTATTCAGCCAAAAATAAAGTCTCGTCCACTCCTTTTTCCTTACGTAACAAGATTGGATGTCATCTTGTTTTGCAATGTTTTCCATGAGGGTCCCAGGCTCTACACCTCTCGGATATCCAATGATTTAAACACCCTGCAAACATGCATGTCTCTATGGATCTAGGATGATGCATAAACATCATTTAAGGATCATCTATGCCGTCTCCACTTATTTTAAATATGCTTGGGGATGATCCAGATACTAGGTTAATTGAAACGGTTGCGATTACCATCCCAAATGACACGAGGGTAATACCTTCATAGGATGATGCGAAAACTTTCCTTGGACCCCCTTCCTGGCTAAGAGTAAATATCTATGGAGGCTAATCGTTAAGTTCTTAAAATATAACTCTATGGAATTATCATTCCAAATCTTTTCTTTCAAACCAAAAAGACTTCAGATTGCTCCATATAGGTTTCTACCTTTTCCTGTACATGATCTCACCTAAACTTCAAATTGGTTTTCTACTCCACTACTTTTAATCCACAGGCACACAGATTAAACATGAAGTCTTGGATAGCTTGCCATATTCTGATCCCACTGCGCAAACAATGATACCCCAAACACTGAATACGTTTCAGAATCATCTTACAAAATATCTTCCCAATTTCTATTGAAATCACTGTCAGTGTAGCTATGATGAAGAGGGAGAGGCGGAATTTCAACTTTCAACAGATTGTCATTTGAATTCGGGAGAAATGCTTGCAGTTGTGTGTAGAGAAAGCGAGAAAGAACTCTTGCAGAGGGGCGATCTGATGGATTCTGAGCCCAAGCCACATGAATGGCCTCTAGCAAGATCTGATAGGCAACATTATCCTGTTCCATTTCCCAAGTTTCAACCTCATCCTTTCGAAATGGTGATCGCTCCCCCTGTATGAAGGGATAGGAAATTGTGTAAGCCACTGAAACGTATTTGAGTTTATGACTTTCAAATCGATACATACATTAATAACCGCTAAGATGGCTTCATAAGTAGATTATCCTTCCCAAACCCATCGGCTGGTGGCCAGATAATACAGAATAGTTCCAATTTGATACACATCAAGCTTATCGCGATAGACGGGACTTGGGGACTGAAGCTCTTCCTTCCATTCTTGATCTTCGACAGCCTCTATGATTGCTTCTTCATAATACAGTAATTCCTCTGGAGACAAGGATTTTAAATAATCTTCACTCATTCGAAGTGGGGTTGTTTGACACATTCCTGGTGCTTCGTTTTGAGCTCGTAATCGTCGTGATTTAGAAATACTATCGAAGGGCTTCGTTTGAGTTAAGATTGTCGCCCAATCGAAATCACCCAACTTGTAAACTCCATCAACTAACATAAATTGATGGCAACATAAGTCGTTATGGGACATGGAGGGTAGATTGTACGGATGCTCCTCTAATGCATGCATATCTGCCACGGCGGTAGCCACATGATAGGCGATTTTTAGTCTGTTCAAGGGAGATACGAGATGAAAGCTTGGATCATTTTGATGATGATTGTCATCTTTCTTATGAGATGGACCGACATGAAAATTTCGGAATAGACGTGATCGCTTTAGCAAATCATGAATATTTCCCCCGGACGAATGTTCAACCAATTGCGCTAATGCACAAGATCCATAGATATTGACTACGAAAGGACTGCTCGTTAACTTCGACAAAGCCAAAGAATCCTTAATGGCCATCCGATACCTTGATGCTCCTCCAAAATATGAATCCTTGACGTTGGAGATTTCACCTAATTTGAGAGTTTTGAGGACCAATGTATCTTGTCCATGATGAGACAAGAAGGTACAACGATGTTAATGTACTGCATCAAGAGAGAATGCGACGAATGAGTCTCTAGCTCATGGAATTGATTGCAATTTTGATAGTTGGATGTTTGCCACTCTGCCATGGGAAAGAATTGTTGATTATTGCTGTCATCATCCTGAAGGGAAAAGGCAACACCGTCGTCAGGATCTTGAAAATCGAACCATGGTTCTTGTTCAATCGACTTCCATTTTGGAGGAAGATATTGCTTCAATGGCTTTGGTAATTCTACATTGATGGATCGTTTGATGTATGTGCCAGAGTGATAATCATAGTAGGATAGGATGTGCGATCGAACCCAAGTAGAACGACCATTATATTTAATTTGTTTGAAAATATGTGCACTCTTTTGAAATATACTATTGCATCCGGCAACCAGGATATACATAAATAGGATAAATCCAGAGCCAAGGCTTAAAAATTTAGACTCTTGCTTAAGCCAGATCATGAGTGACTTATGTCTTGATGCATTTTTTCGTTTCTTGGGCAACTCGGAGTCTTGTTCCCTTGTGGTACTTTCAAAATTTGACGAAGTTATATTTGCGTTGCAACTTTCCGTTAATGGAGTCAAATCAGGTAATACTGATGCTGACATTCCATTTATATGCCTGGGATGTCGTCGTCTTGCTGATGATAATCCTCCCATAATGATGTATAGTTTCGAAGATCAACAGGAATTGAGTTCTAGTTGTGGGAGTGGTGAGTAGGGAAGAATCGCGAAATACGAATTGGATGTTCTACAACTGCAAAAACCGGACCAGTACTACCAATCGTCACAAATTGTTACTCGAGCACTGAGGCCGCTAAGGAGGAAAACTATGGGGCAAAAATATCATTGAACATAACTTTAAAGAACTATAGATCCCACCGGCATCTCATTGGGAGGTAGTTTGACAAGGGGAATATTTGAAGACTTAAACACAATACAACCTTTGCTCGTAACATTATTTTGGAGCCCTCGATCTCGCATCACTAAAAAGTAAAAAACATCACTGTGCATGTCATGGAAACTTGAAGAGAAGCTAGAAAGAACCTTGTCTAAGTTGTAATTATTACAATTCTAAAATCATCTTAATCTAAATGTTTTACCAAATAGGACTTTCGTTAATTGTTTGATAATACACAGGACACCGTGGATTCACCCCCTCTTAGACCATCCTTTCAAATCTATCAACTAAATGCTTTCTTTGTAAGAAGGTAGCCAATATCCCATATGTCTTGGCAAAGATTAGAGCGCAAGAAAAACATCAAAGGGTGGGAGTACAGAAGGGATTTGTCCTATACGCAGAATTTTAGAAGTTGCCACTATATGAGTTACGTAAACACATCAAATTCAACTAGAAAAACATTACTGCAAGAAGGTGTCATATATTACCAACATATGGAGATTTCTATTGTTGCTAGTGCATGCAAGTATAGATGATGGAGGTAACAGCTATATTAGCACATCTAAAGCAACAACAACTGAAAGAATAATAGCTGCTGTTTTTCATTTACAAATTTCAGATGTTTTTCATGAAGAGTCAAATGATTTCAGCATATCATTCTATATGAAATAAATCACAAGATATTATGACTGACCAGAATAATCTGGATATAAGAATTCATCCAAAGAAAGGCTGATCTAAAAGAATATTATTATCAAGAAAAATTAGTCAGTAAAGATTCCACTCTTGTATGCTTAGAAAATAAGAGAACATAATTTTTTAACTTTGAATTTCAGCATAGCAAGATGAACACCTAATTGGGGTTCAAATGACAACACAACTTTAAAGTTCCCAAAACTATGCATTGACATGATTGAATTCCAGCTCAAGAACATGAACAAAAGCATGTAGCTCTTGATGAATGTGACATCTGGAATAAAGAGAAGGTTAACAGAGAAGTCATGAATAATATAAATAATGGGAAATTTACCAGAGTGTGTGTACACCATGTTGATTGTGATGGAAAATTATCATTTGTGTCACATTACTTATATTTGTAATTCTTGCTCCTTACAACCATTTGAAGCTAGAGAATAATCCTGAAAATTTATATTACACAACATAGGATTTACATTTACAAGCAAATATTGCATGGGGTTGAGCTTGGAGAATGCAATATCATTTCTTCTCATATCGTCATCACCCTTGATTTATCCCCGGTACTGGGCTTATCTAATCCAAATACAAAGCCTCATCTTTCTGTCAACTTTTTCAGTTACATAGGTAAGTTCTCAGTAGCTAGAAGAACCTCTAATATTTTAATTGTCCTTTGCACATGCTCCTATTATGTTGTATGATGCCACTGTCATACTTAGATTCCTATATTTCATCAAAGGAATGACATGACAGATATATACGTTGTCACACAAGTTTTTTTGGATCTTTTAGTAGGCAATCTTTTCTAATCTTTTATCTGGCAATTTTTACCCTCTGGAAAAAGCTGTCTGTGCTCATATTTGTCACTTCCTTTTAAGCTGAACTCTAGCAAATCACTCAAATAACAATTCACTTTAAGGATGTATTTTGAACCTGATATCAAATTGATATATCCTATCAGATCTTAAAAGCAGATGTCAGTTAGGAACAAATCATTATCAGTCTCAATCAATTCCTTTTCTAATGAGGCTGGGAATCATCGCTTGTATCTACACTACTAAAAAAGTTTCACATCCAATCTGGCCGGTGCTACCCCTTAATCCTTGTGCGTTTGTTAGTACAGTAATACTCGAGAAAGTGATCGAGTACAAGAACAGAGTGAGAGACTAAAATCAATAGGGATGTAGCTAATTCAAACGGTACCTGATTTCAATAATGGGTAGTAAAATAATAATTCCATCCTGCTTTCTTCCAGAAATATAAACTAGAATGTTGTCAAACAAATAACACTATTCCTTTAAATTGAGGAAAAAGATCTTTTGTGCTTCTTAATCTTAAGTCTAATTATAACTGGTTTAAAAGGCATTAATCATATGGATCACTTATATTGTTGTATGTTTGGGATGATTCTTATTGTATTAATCTTACATTTGCCTTATTTTTTAAACTGTCAAACAACTAAAGAATTCATTTTATTAAGTTAGCAAAACAACGTTATTGACTTTGTACCAACAGCTTTATTTTGATTTTTTCACCGACAATCTTTGACGTTCCAATAACAGGAGCACCAATAACTTTTACAACAATGGTGCAAGAAAAAGCTAAAATAAGTCTTAAAACCATAGTTTTAAAAGAAAAAATGAAATTGCTACCTTTACACCTTCCTAATGCCAATGCTAAATCAATGGTATGATTTACTTTAAGTTCTGTGATTTTGAATGCAACTGTAGATACCACTGACACATTAGATCAAGTAGTAAATAGGTTCACAAATAACTATAATAAAATCTTTATCATCATCATTGCTGGAAATGTATGAATTCAAAGATAAATTCTCTTCTGTAAAATAATTAATTCTGCAGACCAAAGCAAGCACCAACTACTAGTATCTATTTAAAAATGTTTAAATCACGTATGGCATAACTTCAAGATAAACCAAGTATGCAGTGATACAAGGATAGTAGTCTATCTGCATTGGATTGCTGAATAATGAAAGATGACGAAAAGTATTGATTCTCCTCAAGAAGTCGAGAGTTGAGCTTACTATTTCTCATATCTTGTGATTCAACAAGCATGCTTTTACACTTATCCTTTTTTCTGATACTTGGCCTATAACTTTTTTTGAATTGTTTAGTCAAGGTTGTCATTGGAGGATTAAACGTAATTAGTTGCTTGAATAGTGAAGCAAGAATGTCTTTTCCAATTATTGCAAGATAGATGAAAGGCCATGAATTAGTGATACAGTGGTGGAATTGTAAGAATCAAAGCCATCTTATGGCATATCCTCCCAGTTTCTATTGAAGTCACTGTCCGTGTAGCTATGATGAGGAGGGAGAGGTGGAATTTCCACTTTCAGCACATAGTCTTTTGGATCTGATAGGAATGGCTGCATTTGTGTGTAAAGATAAAGAGAAAGAGCTCGTGCCGAGGGGCGATCTGAGGGATTATGAGACCATGCCATAAGAATGGCCTGCCTCAAGATCTGGTAGGCAGAATTATCTTGTTCCGTTTCCCACGTTTCTGCCTCATCCTTTCGAAATGGGGATCGTTTGCCCTATACCAAAACTATGTTTAATACTGATATTTGTCATACGGAATCAACAGCAGAAAAAAAATACAATGGAAACTTACATGAATTACCGCTAGCATGACTTCATACGTAGAAAGCCCTTCCCAAACCCAACGATTAGTGGCAAGGTAATACATGATCGTTCCAATTTGATACACATCAAGCTTATCTCGATACACCGGGATAGGGGGCAGAAGCTTTCCGTTCCATCCTTGATCTTCAACAGCTTCGTTCATTACTTCTTCATAATACAGTAATTCTTCTGGTGCCAAGGATTTCAAATTATCTTCACTCATTCGAAGTGGAGTTGTTTGACACATTCCGGGTGCTTCGTTTTGCGCTCGTAATTGTCGTGATTTAGCAATACTATCAAAGGGCTTCGTTTGAGTTAGGATTGTCGCCCAATCGAAATCACCCAACTTGTAAACTCCGTCAACTAACATGAATTGGTGGCAACATAAGTCGTTATGGGACATGGAGGGTAGATTGTACGGATGCTCCTCTAATGCATGCATATCTGCCACGGCGGTAGCCACATGATAGGCGATTTTTAGTCTGTTCAAGGGAGATATGAGATGAAAGCTTGGATCATCTTTATTGGAACGACTCTTGTCATCTTTAACAATAGATGGACCGACATGAAAATTTCTGTATAGACGAGATCGTTTTAACAGATCATGAATATTTCCTCCGGACGAATGTTCAACTAATTGTGCTAATGCACAAGATCCATAGATATTGACTACGAAAGGACTACTCGTTAACTTCGACAATGCCAGAGAATCCTTGATGGCCATCCGATACCTTGACGGTCCTCCAAAGAAAGAATCATTCACGTTGGAAACTTGACCTAATTTGAGAGTTTTCAGGACTAGTGTATCCTGTCCATGATGAGACAAGAAAGTACAACGATTTTCTCCGCAGTTAATGTACTGCATCAAAAGAGAATGCGACGAATGAGTCTCTAGTTCATGGAATTGATTACAATTTTGATAGTTGGATGTTTGCCACTCTGCCATGGGAAAGCATTGTTGATTATTGCTGTCATCATCCTGAAGGGAAAAGGCAACACCGTCGTCAGGATCTTGAAAATCGAACCATGGTTCTTGTTCAATCGACTTCCATTTTGGAATAGGGTGAGGGCGAAGAATTTGTGGTATAGCGATTTGTATGCATCGTGTAATACGTGTTGCTGTATGAGAATCGTAATATGATAAGATATGTGAACGAGTCCAAGCATTATGACTATACTCAGTACTTCGTTGTAAAATTGAAGCATGGGTTCGTTGCGTCCTTGAATCGTTTGTGTCGGTTACCTTCGTAGCAAGGAAATAAAAGAGAAGGATCGATCCACACCAAAACAGATAAATAACGGATCCATTATAGCTTCCAAAGATGTTCTCTATGTTAGAAACATGCTTTTGGCACTTTTTTGTCGAGTCGGACTCCTCTTTTTTAACGTTGTCACTGAACTTTCTCAAAGTTTTCATTGGATCCCAATATGCCGATTCTCCTCGGAAAATTAATTTCGATACAATTGATTTTTCATCGGGTAACAATTCCCCACTGAAACTTTTGATACGTCGACGCCTTGCCGTTGATAATCCTGCCATGGCTTTCCAGATTGTGAATTCGAAAAACGTTGCCACTTTATAGTCGTTTTTTCATACGTTCAATCATTTCGTTATTTGAATAAAGAATTACTTTTCCAAGTTTTGTTCTATAATAGACTAACGGCAGAAAATGCCAAAAACCTCATGTTGTTTGTTTTTATCCAATGAAATGATGTCATTAACACATATTGTCCAATCAAGATTCGAATTGATAGTCATCCATCAACCCGATCACTCGAAAATTGAATATGCGTGAAAATGTATAAGCAAAAAGCATTATGTCCTTTTGTTGCCGATTAATTTTAAAAGCAACCCGGGGGGGGGGGGGGGGGGCTGTGATTAGTTCCTATTGTTCTAAAGAGTGGAATAATAGATTTAAAACATCAAATAGAAAAAAACGTTGGTGTGTGTGTTTGTGGTGTAAGTCTTTAGTAGATTGCTTTGCCCCTGTAGGAGAAAATAATTGTTTACGTTCTCTTGCTTGTTCTAATTCAAAAGATTGCTCCATCATAACAACTTCCATTTTGAGTGCATGTTGTTTGCTATTGTCAACATGATTATCAGGTACACTCTTTGCATAGGTTATGGTTCCATTGCGCTAATTTGATTATCGCATGTTGGTTCAGCATGGCATGCGTTGTCATGGCATGCATCAAGATAACCCAAACCAGAGGAATATGTGTCTTCACCAAATGCAGCAATTCTGAAGCATGCTTTCTCGATTAAATGCTTATACATTCTCAATTATATTCTCTCAGCAGAGTATTGTTCTGACATCATGGAGATCCTGCATTTTAGCCAAATGATTATCTCCAAATAGATTCTGAGTTGCATCAGAAACCAAACGCATCGTTTTTTAGTAGTCATGTATTGATGAAAAACACGCCAGGAACGGTCCAATATCCATTTGACTGTGCAGGTGTGCTTGGAAAAAGAAACCTGTATCATTGATACTTAATGCTGCCTTAACGCTTTGACAATGTGTCTGCGCCAATGGAACCATTGGGTCCTCTCCCATAAGATATTCACCTGGTACCAAAGGTGATTGTTCAGGCATCTGATTTTTGCTTTTATTGTCTTCAGCTGGTGATAAATGACATGATGTTGCATTATGCCTAATAATCTGAAATGTTGAGATTTTTTAATTTTGAAACGTTTTCTAGTACCCCTATTCCAAGGTCCATATTATACTTTTTGATGTCTATGTTACTATTAATATCCTGCAGTACAACAGAAGGAGGATTGTGAGGTAATGCGTTGCTTCGTAATGACATATTGCACCTAAATGTTCGCCATTACTCCGGAAACGATGTTTTTGAATCCTACCACGATTGACTGGATGCAAATCCGAGGCATTGCCTTGACCGTAGTACCAAGGCGCTGGGCACAAGGCTTTGTACAATCTGACACTTCGTGTTTTCTTTTTGATTGTAATATCTTTTATGAATTTAGAAATAAACCTTGAGGAATCTCTCCCTTCAAAGTATATTCCTTCTTTGCGCTACAGATTCTGATCCCCCATTTCCAAATTGTTTTACAAAAATCTTATCTATGAGTCGACAATTTGTGTGAATAACATCATTTCATTGATTAAAATCAATTAATATACGCTGTCTCTTATTTTCATCCCTTAGTATACGCATGTACTTTTCCTTATTATACTTTTTTCAGTTAGTATACGTTTCGCACAAAACTTGGAGAGATACGTCTACAGTAATTTATCCCATTTTATTCAATACATTGTGAGATTCTAACCCCATTTTACTTCTGATCGTATTAAACAAGAATGGAAACAATTTTTTTCTCAAGAATAGTATCCAACAATTCCGTTCCTTTTACCTGGCTGTCCTTTTGACTTATAGTTTGCTTTTGAGCCTGCTCGTTCCGCTACTATTTCCATTTCTCATGGTGAATAGTTCCAAAAAATATTCATCTTTCTAATTTATAAACTTAAGCTGCTTACAAGGATCAAATTGTTAGTATTTTAATGTGAGTTTGCTATCTAAGCTGTTAATGCAAGGTGCTTTTCACTCATAATTGACTCCCTTTGCAAGCTTTTGCTCCAACTTTATCATTGGTTGCACGTACCTGTGTCATTATACTATTTCCCCAACACCTGGAAAGGCCAGAAGAAAGTGTGCGGCTTGCAAGGCTACACTAATTGCTGGAGTGCTTGCTCATTTGAAAATCATTCTCTAAAAGAAATGGTAAGCTTTCACCCCCTTTTGGCTGTGGCATGCTGTAATAAAATTTATCCTAAGCTCTTTGTCTGTAATGATAATGGCAAAATGTCCTGCCATATAAAAGGTTTTTCCGAAACAAAAAGGGAATATTGGGGTGAAGAACTCTACGACGCTACTGAGAATACGTAACGTTTGGGAAAAATATTTTTTGAATCAGCAATCTGACAAAAAAGAAAACTATGTTGCGGCTATTTATCAATTTCTAGTTGATCATCCGACATGTCAAATCTCAGCGTTAACGCTATACCATTCATTCCATCAAGCTTAAAAGTAGGATTTGTTTGTGATTTAAACTCGTGCAACGATGTTCTTGCGACGCCAACAATGAAACCATCGCAAAAGCAGGGCCAAAGAAAGTCGTCGAAGCATACACGGCGAAAAGGCAAACTTGATGTGGCGAAAGAGTCAAAACTACCAATAAATAAAGTTGGTCCAATGGTAGAAAAGAAAAAAAGAATGAAAGCCAAGCCAAAGGAAACCCGTCAATCAGGAAAACATCAAAAGTCGAAATTGAACAAAAAGAACGAAGAGAAAGTAGTTCCCTATTCCTCTTTGTCCTTTCTTGCCAATTCGGAAGCACATTCAAAATCTCCTCAATCAGATATGAGTGTATTGCCGAATCCACTTTCTTGGTCAAATAGAGCACTTCAAGGCCATCTGACCGAGCAGCAGCGACAAGAAAGGGAACAATGTCGTCGAGAAGTCGTTAAACGTAAGATGTTACTTCATCCGCTCGGAAATTCGGGAGCCTCATGTCGAATAACACAGAAAAATATCATAGCATATACAGAGAGGGAAGAACCAGCAACGCCTAGCACAACAATCAAAGTAAGCTCTATGCCAGCAACAAGATCTTGTAACATTCGAAAGTTACGTGATAAATGGTGGAATGCACTCCAAGAAAAAAGTCAAGATTCTATTTTGAAAGCAGAAGATCAAACAAGAATAGTTCCGATTTCATACGGTGAAAAATTTGATCAATCTTCAAAGCAGACCAACACGAAAAAATTAGATATTACTAACTTTCATATTGACAACGTGCGGATGGATCATATGAGGAGTATTTCCCTTGATTCATGCAGTGAAATCTCATTGGATCAAAATACGACGAAGGATACCATGCCTTATGGTAATCATGACTATCCTCTTTACGAAGCTATACTTAATGATGATCAAATTGGAGTTGCGCAACTCTTAAAAGAGAAGCAGGAAGAACTTTTCACAACTGTAAAACCTTATCAAATAGGATTAAGCAAAGTAAGCCAAGTGTCGAAGACGAGCCTAATGACACCCTTACATCTTGCAATATTTCTTGGCCGGTCACTTATGCTTCGCACATTACTCAATGACAGTGGATTAATGCAATGGATGTCAGAGCTCTCAATGGAGTATTCTCCCTTGATGTTTGCTATTGAAAGATCTCTCACAGAAGAAACATGCCTTGATATCTTGGTTCGCCACAAGGCGATCATTTCTGGAGTTACCAGAGAAAAGTTCCGTGGTGACTCTGCTTTGCATCACGCCTGCCGATGTGGTATCCCATCGTCCACATTTCAGGAACTTTTAAATTTCATGGCAAGGCGCTCGGGAAAGGGAAATCAAATTCAGAAGCTATTGTCTTCAAAGAACGGACGAGGTCAAACACCAATGCATGTAGCTTGCGCTAATGGACATTCTCACTTGCTGGAGAGCATGTTGCAGAATTGCAGTCCATCACTTTTACAAAAGCTTCTTCGAATGCAGGACGATGATCGCAACACCCCACTACTTGCAGCTGTTCAAGCTGAAGCGACCGATGTGGTCATGACACTCCTGATGTGGCATGGGAATTATCATGACAAGGGACGGTTCTATGCGCCGTCGCGGGAAAGCGAGGAACCTTTGTGTCCATTAGTATGTGCCGTATCATGCGGATCGCTGGAAATGATACATATATTGCTTGAATTTCATGATCCCAATGCATATCACTTAGATGCCGCACTTCAGGTGGCTATTCTAAAATTTTCCGAGTTCCGATTAGATATTACTAGAATACTAATAGAAGTTGGCGCTAACCCTTTTTCGATTGAGACAAGCCTTCCGATGCCATCTCCATTATCAGCGTTCTGTATCGCAGCAACTCAAGGAGATAACGAAATGCTTGCTCTCCTCATCAATCTTTACAAAGAAAAGCTTCAAAATCGTCAATTAACCAGAAGGCAGGATCCTCAACTCCAAAATCAACCCGAATCCTACTTTACCGCATTGGAAAATGCAGAATTACAGGAATATCAATTTGCGATCAATGATGCTTTAATCAATTCAATTTTCGAAGGATGGAATCTTGATAAATGGGAATGTTGGAATGCAAGTCTCCTTCTTTTACAGAAAGGGGCAACGATAGATGAAATCGGTTTATTACGATGGAAATTATCCATCCATGAGGGCAAACTAAGACCTGCAGATGAAGCATCTAGTAATTTCCAATTGGGATATGTTTTTTCATGCACATACTTCCACTTTGGTAACCCCGGCATAGTTGCAAGCACATCATTAATAACTGACAAGAGACCTTCCATGTGCTCCTATTGGGCAAACATGCTGCGTCGTTTTTCTTGGATGCAACATGAAAGCGATGTGAGTTGCGGCTGGATTCTGAATCAGACTGATGATTTGGATAGTGTTAAAGATTCAGAAGACTTGGAAACAGTTATTTTGGTGGCAGAGGGGGTTCATTTTCTTGGACATACTTGGTTAATATCCAAGAAGTGTGCTAAACTAGAGGCCGCAATAAGATTTGCCAAAAGCAGTCAAGTAGACACTACTTCTCCGATAGAAATCGAACTTGACATCTCAGCCAAGCAATGTAAATGGCTTCTACAGCATATTTACTGTGGCTCAATTGTGAGTGGGTGGAGTGCCACATTTTGGGAAGAGCTTTTCGACCTTGCTTTGATTGCACAAGAATATCTCTGCCCTTCTCTCTTGCAGGAGTGTGAACTCAGAATTGTCTCCGGTTTAGTGAATCAATGCTTTTGTTGGTCATGCTGCCATTCTAGGCGACAGTTAGATGAAGGCATTGTACAGTGCTTATGTCGTGGAGTTGTATCGCGTGTTTCCAATAGCATTTTGCCCAGAAACACGTTGGACATCCTTGCCTTGTCGCAGGAATTATCAGACTTTCCTATAGATTCATATTGCTTAAAATGTTGGAACCATCCTAATTCTTTTCCAGCGACCACACGTTTCTCAAAGGGAAGAGATAAACCCGAGAATCGTTCAAATGCCCAAAGTTTCTCTCAACCATTTTTAGTTGCCAAAGAAATTGCGATCCAAAGCATCCTCCTTCATTTTCGAGAAGTGATCCAGTCAGAGTCATTCAAACAGAATTCAATGTTGGAACTTGATATAGATGATAGGGAATCAACTCGAACAGACAATTGTGAGATTGCTCTCCTAAAGTTTTGCCTCGATTCTTTGCTGAATAGCTCCTTCTCTTAAATGTTAACATCTTTCGCAATTTTATTTCACCCCTACACTGAAAAGGTAATAGAATTTGTCATTGGATAATATCTCACTATAAATCTGCTCTATATATTGTAAAAAGTAACAACCAAAATTAGAATGAAGCAACTAGATCTACGACCAGAAAGCATCCAAGTATTGTAGATTCTAGGCCTTAGCGCGCTGAACACAAAAATTTGAGACCAAGAAATAGTAGAAAACAAGTACACCAGGCAATAATAACAAAGAGCCATATAACCTCTCTCGGTGATTTTTCCCTTCCAGCATCAAACCACTCCTTTCTTCCTAATGTATTTTCAATACCTGATAAATTTGACTATAATTTCAGATGATACGGGAAGCTAGACCTTGGTTGCAGATGAGGGGTTGATAATTTAACGAAGATTATAGGCGTTACTTTCCTTTTTATGAACTTCGTATCATATCCTGCTTGTTTGATTTGACTTGATGTTGTTTTGACTTAAATGGCAATTTCACCGCGTATATGTTAGAACTCATTTTTGTATTTGCCCCCAAAGTTAACAATTATACACTGAATACAAGGACAACACACCAACACGCCAACCAAGATTCATGAAGCCAGTGTTGGATGATATCTGCTATTCCTTGTGTGATGACGTAAGATCAAATCAGGTTAGCTAAAGAATTGCATGCCAGGAAAAATAGAAAGTGCAGCTTTTGGAAGTAATTGCATGGGAAAATATAGATCCGCTTGCAAAAAAGAGTCAATAGAGCAAAACGAAAAAGCTTGATTCCAAAAGTTGATTCAAACCAAAGATGACTATATCAAAGCTCAATTTTGTTGTTTAAAAGGAAGCGCACAGGTAGACTAGATGAATTAAGAAGATGTATTGAAGACTACCCTTAATACCGAACAATTAATGACTGCAGCGATGGACTCTAAAGTAGTTAGCAATATGCCCGCATACAAAATACACCACATTTCCCTATTTCCGTGAACAAGACATAGTTAATCACAATTATGAATTTTCCGTCTCATCTTAATATCTGTTGAAGCGATGAAAAAATAATTCCATGGGAGAAAAGTAGCCGAGAATCGTGACGCAGCGCATTGAAAGTGAATGACAAATCTCTGAATAGTATTGACACAACGCTGTATTGTTCGATTTTTTTTCGAACATAAAAGAAATTTGGGTAGCATTAGAGAAGTGATTTAAAATTCAACAACCTTATGATTCGCGGTTTGTTCTCTCGCCATCCTGTGGAAAAGTGAATATGCAACCTTTAGGCATTGATCAAATACGTCATCTTTCCTATCTCTCCATAGTTATGTTAGCTACAAGAACTCCACCGAAGGTTTGAATGATAGCTCTGTCCAGATCCATTGACATACGATGCGTCGTAAAGTTTGATGATGCTGTCAACCGAGCTTGAACTCCTATTGGCTGCAAGGATTCTTTCCAATCAGTGGGACGTGTCAAGTTAAGCAAGAAGTCAGTAAGGTCAGAAACTTGACCGACAACATCGTTCGGAGAATGATTCGGTAATAAGAAACCCGTAATTCCATTTTGAAGAAGACTCGCGGGACCGCCACAATCACGAGAGATGACGATAAGTCCAGCCAACATGGCTTCCATAATGACCATACCCAAAGTTTCCGAAAAGGAGTTTAGAATAAAGATATCAGCAACTTTATAGAAGGGAAGCAAATCATCATTCGGATGAAAGTAAGATATTTGGGATGGGGTTGGCATCCGTTCTAATTTTCGATTAGCACGTTGTATGAGTTTTCGGGGACTAAAGTTATCACTAGATTTCCCAATACGGCCTACTAACATGAGGTGAAATGCTGAATCAAGTTTTGGTTGAAAATGCCTGATAAAGGAAACAAAGGAGGAAATTAACTGTGGAACACCCTTCTTGGTCGACATGGAACCAACATACAGAAGTATTGTGTCATTACCAGAAAATGTTCTGATATCATTGGGGAGCTGTCGTATCACCGATGTGTTTGTGGATTGTGTTCTGGGAATCGCCAACAGTGAGGAGGCTCGTTCGACTGATATGGCAGGAGATAGTATGGTACTCTTGTTCAAAATCCAGGGAAATGGAATCATCCAATTTTTTCTGGCCGCTTCAGAGCAAAACATGAGTAGTTTGGCCCGCCTCATCAAGAGTTCTAATGATGCAGAATAATCAGTGTAAAATTCATGAATCCATACAATGACCTTTTGATAAATCAAATCCATTTGTTTTGTTGACAGATCTTGCGATAATCTTTGAAAGACAAGATAGGTTGCTTCGAGCGAGGCAGTATTCACTAGAATACAATCGTAGTCGATCCATGGTTGTTGAGTCAGATTCCAATCGTCAAAGTGAAGTTTGAAGGAAGAGTGAAGTTTCAATGCTTTAGGATGCACACTATGACTTGAAATAGCAAACGGAAAGTAAAACTCCATAGTCGCACCTGAATCGTAACCCACTTGTGCCAAAGAATGCAATGCCATGTCAGCCCCCGTCATTCCCAAATAATGTCCCATTAACAGCATACGAGAGATATTGCGTTTCCATGCAGATGTTTCCAAACTATTACTCGTGTTTAGGATATTTGATGCAACGTCTTGATGATCAGTGTAAAGTGATGATAAGGACAAAAACGACGATGAATAATTCAGGAAATTGTAGGACTCGAAATAAGTTTTCGCCGTCGGCATCACTTCATAACGTTGTGATGTTGCCTTCCATGGTTCCGATATTATGCTGAGATTGGACCACACCAATATTCCCATAAAGATGAATACGAAGCGCAGGAGTAGATCATGGTGTAGATAACGAATCATGCATGAAAAAAGCGAATAACAATTTCCACTATGTAGGTTTTACTGCATCAACATGGGAGGGTACTGTTGTTTGAATTTTGAAATGAAGGTAAAATACTGTTATAGTTGTGAGGACGTAGTCTACAAGTTTCATTTTTATTTTGGATTGCAGCATAGTAACCGTCTTCTCACAATCAGGTGAAATTTACAAAAACTTTAAAATAGAAACATCAATCACATATTCATTTATCAATTGTTCATTCACAACCATTTCTTTCATACTTATCAATCTGATTCATGACACTACATGTGTTTTGTCATCAAGCTTGATCTGAAATGTTTACCTTTCCAAGAACTCACTTTAAAACTTGTTGAACCAATAGGGAAATCGATCTCCAAAACAATTTTGAACTTAATATTTCACCAATTTCAGTGACTTTGTAAATGACTTGTCCATCAATATATTCCAGAGCCATTTAAACATGGGTTATTATGCCTGAAAGAAACCAAAGGCAGATCAAAGTTAATTTACTACTAGGCAAATGGGCTAAACTTCAGCAGCACAGTGACTGGGTGGGAATGAAAGCAATGGAAATAAGAGGGATAGGAAATTTTCTTTTG
Organism: Fragilaria radians; assembly: GCA_900642245.1. NCBI lineage: Eukaryota > Bacillariophyta > Fragilariophyceae > Fragilariales > Fragilariaceae > Fragilaria > Fragilaria radians. Next base: position 141,015 of record CAAAJI010000063.1, on the reverse strand, counting down.
AAGAAAGTGCGTTATGTCAAGAAGTAGCAGCTTTTATTATAAGCTCTTGAAATTTTTGTTAGTTCCTTTTTGAAGGTAAAATTTGTAATATATCATGCCTCAAAAGGCTATGGAGATAATACTGAGAGATGCTTGTCGTCAACTACTGAAATTATGCCCAAGATAAATTTTCAAAAATTGTATTGCATATATATACATATTGTCCATAAGAATGCTCAAAAGAAATTATGTGATTCTATTTCTAACTGATAATGACTTTGAATTCAGTCCTAATATTCCCTTCTACTCATAAACTGAGCCCGATGGCATTAGCGGAAAGGTTCTTTTGTGTATTGGAGGGAATTCGGAGTTTCTTGAGGTTGAATGCAGGATATACCGTTTCGATAAAATATTTGGTGTACAATCAATAATTACATCAAGGATGAATTATTGTAATCAATCCTTAAGCTTCCACGCAACTAGAAAACACAATAAGAAATCATTCATTCACAAAATTATTCATCAACACATGCAGAACAATTGTTTGTATTTTTTTAATGTAATTTACAATAATCAATGATATCACCATAGCCTCATCCTCATTCTAATTTGCCTTTTGTTATATCAGACTTTTAACTGCTCGAATGACTCTAGAGAATACATCATTATATCGATGGGCATCGTTTCCTAAGCCGAATGTAAATGCTAAAGCAAATTTCTTCATTTGCAATTGCCGCCGACGGATTTCTTCCGGTTCATGTTCAAGCAACCGGAGCATGGTTTCACGAAGACTTGAAAAGTCAGATAGATCGCCTTCATTTCCCGGACATTGAATGACAAAGGAATCGTAATCCACTGCCAGATCGATATCTGAGAACAATCCTTTTGCAAATGGATATGCCATTTCAATTGTAGGAGAGAGACGATCCATGGAAGGAGGGACAAACCAAGTCGTTCCCTGAGTAGTATTCCAATACAAAACAATTGGCAAACAGCCACTTAATATGACATCAAAGAAGCGCCGTTGCCAGCTATTATCTCCGGGTAATACAGGACAAAATATTGACTCGGCATATTTGTCGTATATGTCGACTTCACTCTCGGTAACTACCTCTCCTCCTTGATACGTATGTCTCATTACAAAAGGAAAGCCACCAAAGGTGCTATTTTGTTGCGTTACGACGTGACGTTCTATGTCTTGACGAAACCACCGTCTAAGCTTTCTACCAGAAAGCTTTTTCATGTTGGGATTCGACTCTCCATAATAGGAAACAAAGGCATACTTTCGTTTTCGGGTCCACCACTGATCATCATCCGCGCGAATATGTGACGGCTGAAAACGTGGATGATCATTAAATTGAGGTATTATGATATGTCCCTTTGGAGAATTGTGTATGCGCGGTCCTGAAGTCAATGCCAGTAATGCAGTTCGCCTCATTACCTTTTTGGTATGAGAGAAACCTGCCACATTGAAAAACAAATGTCTACCTCGAGTGTTTGTATCCCAATAGGTTAAATTTTGAGGCATCCAACCATCGACCATGTATCTTGGTACATGGCTACAATGTAACTTCCAACCAGGAGCAAGGAGACAATGTCCTGCATGTAGATATGGGACCACAAAGATATCGGCTTCTTTTGGATTCATAGTCCTTCCTGGGAACGATCGAAAAAGTTGTAATAGCGCAAGTTCTGATTTGTAATTTGAATTCATATTCGAATCCGTACAATACCTCTGATACAGTTCTTGTTCGACATCTAACTCACTTGGAAGCGTTTCATAGACATAGAGTTTGATTAAATTAGAGACTGGTGAAGGATAGTTATCTCTCCACTCCAAAATCGGATTTGATAATACAGTTGTAATATTTGCAAATTTACAGGACATTCCAAGGGTAGAGCTTGGCATGTCCAATCTCGAAGCTTCCTTACGATCAAAATCAAAGGTCTTCTTCCCAAACAACACGCCGGTATTTATCTCATTAAAAATCGAAATTATCATACCCAAGAAAAGGATTAGTACAACGCAGAACATTAATTGTTTCATGGATACGGCCATATTAAACAATGATTGTGAGCGCATCTGGTTTGATTACATTCGCTTTGCGCTTTGGGACGGTCGTCGCATCCCTGGAATCCTTGAAAATTTCATCCGATAACGTTAGATTTGTTGCATTTACTGTACTCGCTAGCTTGTCAAATACTCAAGGTTCGTTCTGACGTTAGCTCTAACTCAGGAGGATTGCTTGATAGATGCTTTCATACCTTAATCCATTCCCAACAGTAATCAAATATGACCTAAATCATACATGAATATCTCTGCAATCTTTTGACAAGTCGTTCAGACCCAAGGATAGAGAGATAATATTTTAACCAAGAGAAAAAAATTCTGAGAAGAGAAAGCTCGACCACTTTTTAGATTGATTGGAGAAAAAATTGATGATGTGCAGTGATATCCTGCAATATATTTTCTTCTTTGAGATTTGCAAGAGACTGATACAAGTATATATAAAGAAGAATTAGTCTGTAAAACGGATGTCATGAATGTATCCTGTGCTTGGTATTTTTATTGCGTTCTTTTGAAATCAGACAGGCTGTTGCAATACTCTGTTAGCTCATAGAATTGTTTGTAATCATTTAATTGATTAGCCTGCGCGTTTAGTGATAAGCTAAAGGGGTGATACGTGTAACCTATTTACCTTCTACAGAGGGAAAGTAGTGTATAGACGGTTTTGATATGCGTTATCGATAAAGGGTGAGTAGCGGGTGTGTTCCATGTAAATGTGAACCAGCATTTCAGTTAAAGTATCTATTCTGCATAAATCTGGTCTATGTTCCAGAACTAATTTTTTTCAACAAAATGAAAAACTTTCTAATGAATAATGGACAACCAGCGCCGTGAAGGAATACAACAAACTCATTACCCAAGTTTTCATAATTTTATTGCTATCGAGGACACCTTAAAATGAAACAATTTCCCGTTCAATGAAAAGCAATTAGTGCTTTGTCACTTGTGCAAAACTGTATGATTAACATAGGCACCACCAGAAAATCGAAGATTTTCTTTTTGGAGGTAAACAAACACAATTATTAACCTGTCCACTCTTGCACTTTTCTAACATTTGGAAAATTCTTCAAATCATTACAAATTATCTCATAATACAGGAAAAATGGTGTCTCTAAGAACAAAAATTGATGCTGATTTAAAGGAGAATGCTGCATACAATCGTCCAAGAATCGACAACAATGTCTTTCCAGAATCGTTTTCTATCATTAATTTCGTTTTTACGTATTCGGACTTAAATCGAGGCATATGTTATTGTCGCACTTACGTACTAGCTAGGTTAGTTCGCTAACTAAAAACACTTAAGGCATGCATACGTCAAGTGGTTCTGTGACGTACACAGGTAACTCATTAGGTGTGAATGATAGATGCGTACATACCGTAATCGGTATCATGAGGAATATCGTTTCCAATGATAGTTGATTTCACGCTCGATCTTTTGACTTATTACGGGTATATCGAGGTTTTCCTTTTGAAAGAAAAAACAAATATCTATATACTGATGGAATACTTTCAACTTAAGTCCACAGCTTCATTCTGGACACTCTTTGCGGTTAGAATCCATATGACACAAAAGAGAAATTTTAAAAGCTTTTGATTAAGACATCCTTGTTTCTGCAACAACATTTGCATGAGGTATTTTTATCTTTGAGATTTGCACAAGGCGGATACAACCCCTAACCCGAATATATGTCATGAAGAGATTCTGTACTTGATATTTTCATTGCAATTTTGTTGAAATCAGGCAGGCTGTCACCATGAATTGAGAATGCAACACTTCGCCTTTTGCTGGATATTTCGTTACCTTAGAGAATTATCTTTAATCAATGAATTGTCCAGCCTTTAACTTTTGTGACAAGCTGAAGGGGTGAAACGTGTAACTTATTTATCTTCTTCAGAGGGAAAGGAGTATGTAGGTTTTTATGATATAAGAGTTATCAACAAAGTGAAAGTATCTGATGTGTTAAATGTAAATGTGAATTTGAATTTCAGTTGAAGTATGTATTCTTCGTAAATCTATCCTATGCTCCAAATCGAATTTCCAGCAGCATCGTGAAGGAACACATCAAAGTTATCAACGTTTTTTAGTTTTATTCTTATTGCAGACAACATAAAATGGAGCAATTTTCCATTCAAGGATACGCAATTAGCTTTGAAGAATTACATCATTTGTGCAAAACTGTATGGTTATCAACCAGAAAATTGAACGATTTCTCTTTGGGTACAATAAGCAAATTATTAACTTTGGCACTTTTCTAACATTTCGTCAGGCTTTCACATCGTCACAATTTTTTATAGTTAGAAAAAAATTTGGAGTCGATATGTCTTTGAGAACTAAGACGGTTGAAGCTGATTTATAGGAAAATGTTGCATACAATCATCCAAGGAATCGACAATAATGTCTTTCCAGAATCTTTCTATGTTATTATCTTGGATTTTTTTTTCGGACACTTTGACCTGTCCGTAAGGATTAACCGAGCTTCATGTAGAATCACATATGTTTGATAGGAATAATCGGAAAGTTGATGTTAAACGAGAAGGACGAATCGTTCTCCCGAACGCTTTTTTCTGATGACTATTCTCAACAAGATGAGAACATATCAATTGTTGTTTTCCGTTGTTCACACAAAGTGATACCAATTCTTTACGTCATCTACTCGACAAGCTAACATGGATAAGCGAAATGATAAGCGTGGGAAACCAAAGACTAGGAAAGTGATCAAAGCATTAGAGATAAGCCAATTCTACAATGATAGAAAAAGCCTAAGGAAGGAAAGCAGTAATGACAAAATTGCGGAATGCGTAGGGTTCAATTCATCGCCCCCCAACTTCGCACTACGGGATTCTTTATATTTCATCAGCGAAAGCGAAAGCGCAAGCACGATACACGAATCTCGAGAAGATCTCTCCGATGTTAACTCTCTTTCTTTAAAGGTATCTTCCTTGACGACATTTTCTTCGCATGTAAATAGAGATGACAATAAATTCAAGCGCTCCAAGAGCATTGACTTCTTTATTGATGGCCTCCTTGTACTTGCACCAGATCAAAAGGAAACGTTTGATGCTTTATTGAGTGCAGACGACATTGAGTTAGCCGGAAAATTTTGAAAGTCGAATCAATATGCTTGGGATAACGAATATGGCTGTTCAAACTTATACTCATGGGCGACAACAATTAAATCATCTGTATACGGGATGATCATCGATTTCTATCCTTAAAATTGCATAGTGATTCTACAAAGACAGGGAATTCATCGCTTCTTAAGGCAGAGTCAGGCCACAAGCTATTGAAGGTCAAATGTAGGTGGTATGCATATGCCACAAGTAAGTAAGGATGAAAATGAACCATATTCGTTATTCAACTAGGTGATGATTTATGGCTTGAAACGCTACGATAGAAAAGTAATGGATCAGCCATTATCTGCTGCTAATCCTACAATGATGATAAGCTAAGATATCTTAGGCAGCCTAAAGGAATGAAGAGCCTAAGCAGTACACACAATAAAAGACTAAATCAATAAGACAATATCATAAAGGGGGACTGAGAGCTTAGTTGATGCAGCAGGGACTGAGTAAAAATTAAAAACACTATCTTATAAAAAGTCAAATACCTCTAGTCATGGTATCATTGAAATCAGGCAAAGATCCTAAAGCTTTCTCTGAAAATCACTGCTTCCAAATATTTGGCAAATTATGTAGATACATTCATCATTTAGTGATATACTAACATTCTTTTCTCAATGCTATCTCCCCTATTATTTAGTGCTCACGATATTTGAGCATTTAGACTCTGGAACTGTTAGTCATTTTAAGAATTGTCATTATTCTCATTTTGCTTGAATATAGAAATTGGATTCTATGACAAAAATTACTGGCAGAATGATCCCATTTGGTAAACAAAAGTATTGCCTGTACTGGCCCTTACCTCATGAGTGTCATAAAGAATATTGTTGTATTGCTTTATTTATATCTATGTATTGGATTCTCTCCGTGTGATCTTGTGAGATTTCACTCAAGACTCAACTACCCTAACCTAAGTCATGATTTGTTGCAAGCATGTTTGCATGCGGCCCAATGTGAAAGGTGTTTCCAATATCATAAGTTTTAGTGCTGAAATATCAGGTGACAGAAAACCATCATGAATACTATGAAACCATCACAGAAAGGCGAAGCTGAAGGTGTAAACCAAAGCAGCGATTTAGCAAAACTTAATTCTCATCTATTTAAATAAGATGGAATAATTAGCATAATTCTGTATTTGTTCTCATAGAGTTAGGGTGAAGGTCATGCCTCTGTAGGGTATACAGGTTATGTGTGAACATTCTATTCGGAGATTGTTTATCTAGATGAATTACTTCAACAGATTAAAAATTGAACATGAGAAAAGTATCCAGTCCCTAATTAGAAGATTTCAATTCGTTTTTATAGCAGGTCACCAGATCCAGAAACTAGAGTACGCTTGGGTAAGCTAAAGAAGTAAATTGAGCTGCATTTTTTATAGAAAGAAAGGGGTAATGGCGATATCCAAAACCTGCCCACAGATGCGTTGAAGAGGAAGAAAGAGTCAAGTGCTAGATGCTGAACGTTACTTTCAAATCACAGATTGAAGTCAATTCAGTTTGTCAATAAATTAATGCCACCAGGAATAAATAGATTCTATTTGCTTATGATATTAAACAATACTGCGATTGCACTCAAGAGATAAAGTCAACTTGAGTAAAATAGTAACTTTGCAGCTACTAATTGAGCGCTAATTCATTGAGGACGAATTTCTTAGTAAAGAAAATATGTTGCTAAAAGTGAATGCAGCTCGAATGGAATTGAAATTCGATAGATTGTACATTGTAGACATTTCAAAATGATGGCCTAGTGGTGAGTAGATGGTTTCCTGGTTCGATGATAAGTCAACATTAGAAGCAGCGATGTTCGATACCAACAGTATCTCTTTTCATCTCTATTTGCTTCCTTGTACTTGAAGTAAAGTACTCCATTTTCTACTCTAATCATATCAACATCACTTCATCATCGAAAGATTGATTTTTTCGGATTTCGATAGCACTATAACTTAGAATGAACAAAATGAATCCTAAACGGTGGAAAGAGAAGGAATTAGAATCACAAAATAAAGGTAAATGTCTACTATTGTATAAGGTCAGCGCTTAAATTATTTGGCGATCGGCACTACGTAATCAAAATATTTCACTGATGGATAATGTTTTAGATAGAATGGGAGTAAAAATCTTTGAGGTAAGGATAGGAATATCTTAAAATTCACGAAGCAAGGTCAATTAGCAATAGATGGTGTTCCATACCATAATAACAATTAGAAAAAGGGCATTAACTCAAAAAATGAGACGCACCTCAAACGAGCATGCGCTCGGAAAGAATGTCATCTTTGCTTAAACAGCACAAAATAATGATGTTTTGCTCATCAGACATGGTTACACCATAACGGTGAAATCCTTTGTAATAGTTATACACACTCCAAGAGCAACACGCGTAAATTTTTAATAGCTTTACCCAAGCAGACCTTGAAATAAAAGTAGTGTTGACTTGAAAAGGACCTAAGGCGTTTTTCTTCTCCCAATATGCCCAGAGCAGTGCAAAGCAAAACGTTATTCATCTGATAATGCCGCAACAAACTTTAGAAATTCTATAGCACCAGATGTCACGTTGGTGTTCGAAATCAAACACTTTTCTAAGATCGATCTTTGGACTTCTTCCGTAGGAAAAAATGATGATGATGGAGTTGAATTGCAGATTTCAAAACTTTGATCTCTCATTCAGCATGATATAAGAAGATTGGGAAGTGAGGATCAAATGTTCCATTGCTAAGGTATTAAAATTGAGGAAATTATATCTAAGAATTTGAATCATGACAAGGCCAACTTCAAAATAAATTCCACCTGCTTTTAATTTGAGGTATCTAAATACAGCGCTAATTCAATAATGGAAATAGACCAACGTCTATAACACTGTACTATTTTTCCCAGTGCATTGATGGCGGAAACACGTTTCATCTTTTTTTTCTCATGCATTTTTTGCCCTGGAGCACCGTATCTCAGTTCTACCACCAACGTCTTCCTTTGATTAGACAATGGTATTCAGAAACACTTCCTTTCTTAGTGGACCATATTTTGGGGCCTACTGATATTGTAATCCTTCACTCAGAACCATGAAAAATGTATCCTCTTCGTCAATTTCATCTAATCTTTCTTTTTATTTACGCATCAGGAGAAATGAAAATGTCAAGACCCGAGTCAACTGATGGGAACATGTCAAATGCAGACCCTTATGTTGCCCAAATCTGTTTGCCCTCCCTTATTGTATTTTGTTTTTCTAATCTTTTTTGTTTTTGATGATTAAGTTAAATATATGATTTTTTAATCCGGAATAATCCCAAGTGTATCTTGCCAAAATTCTTTAAGTCTCTTTCTCATGAAAGGGATGATAATCTTGTACCATAGGACGACGTTATGCTACAACTTTGCCTCTAGAAGGAAGCCTATCATTAAATTCCCATTGGAGATACTCTGGCATTGGTCATCAATTAATTCTTATTTTCTTTGAAGGTTCCATTGTTGTGTTCAAAAATCTTTGTGTTGGCGGAAAGGTTTAATGCATTAAGTGACGCCCTCGTGTCGTGTGCGTAGAAATTCTAATCGCACAGTACCGAATTACAGTTGTGATTGCGAAGAAGAATCCACAGGAACCCAGTTTTTTCTCTCTTCGCAGAAAAAAATGAAAATCTATCAGCAAGCGTTTCTCTACCTTTTAACAAGTCTATTCAACTCTTCGATAGATGCGTTTAGTTTCGACCATAACCCATCAAGACATCAGAGATTAGAAACATTTTCTAGATTTGTGACAAACAAAGATAAATACAACGTTGAAGAAACAAATGCTCTAGGAAACTCGCTTAGTATCGACAAATCAAAGGAATGGGAGCGTAAAGATCTTTTTGGGACCTCTATTGTACAAGAAACCTTAAGAAGTATGGAGGATATTGATGATTCTATTCAGAGGATGACAACCAAGGAGGAAAGAACAATGCGTCGTCGGGCTTTGGATTCCTTGGGTATACCTAGCTTTGATTCCTATTTAAAGACTGATGAAAATGCTAGTGCCGGATGCGGTGATACCTTACTCCGTAAGACTCCTGAAATTCTCCAACTGAATATTGGTTTATATTGCAATCAAGCTTGTGGACATTGTCATGTTGAGAGTAGTCCATTACGGACAGAGCAAATGACAGCATCCGTTGCGTCGCAATGTCTGCAATTGTTGTCCAAATCAACCTCCATTACGACATTGGATATTACTGGTGGTGCTCCTGAGTTTAATCCAAACTTCCGATACCTTGTACGGATGGCCCGAGAACTACGGCCTGACTTGGAAATTATTGATCGTTGCAACTTGACCGTATTACAAGAACCAGGACAGGAAGATCTGGTGGACTTTCTGAAGGAACATCGAGTGACAGTTGTCGCTTCCTTACCCTGCTATTCGGCTGAAAATGTGAATAAGCAGCGTGGCAATGGAGTCTTTGAGAGATCTATTGCTGGACTCCTGGCTCTCAATAAGGCAGGATATGGAACAGATTTACCTCTGCATCTTGTGTACAATCCCTTGGGAGCATTTTTACCACCATCGCAGGCAGATTTGGAACTCAAATATAAGCAAGTCCTATCAGAGAATTTTGGAATAGTATTCAATTCACTATTTGCCTTGGCGAATATGCCCATTAAGAGATTTGCTGATGACCTCTCTCGAAATGGGAAAATGAAGGATTATATGGAACTTCTTGTGAACTCTTTCAATCCAGATACGACGCAAAATCTAATGTGTCTGAATACTGTCAGTGTAGGATATGATGGGAAGGTAAGATTATATCATATTCGTGACATGTGGTCGTTAAATTCAATTTAGCCTTTCGTTCCAAATTCTGACTAATAATCTTGGTTTTGCTTCTTGTCAGATATACGATTGCGATTTCAATCAACAACTTGGATATGGGATTGGTGCCAACAGTAAGAATGATGGCGGTTTATCTATCATGGATCTCGATTCCCTGGATGATCTGATGAAGTATCGTATTAGGACGGACAATCATTGCTTTGGTTGTACAGCGGGCAAGGGATCTAGTTGTCAAGGTGCGACAGCTTGATGCAGAAATAGGATTAAGATATAAGTTTTGACTGGTCCTATATGTCGGCAGTAGCATTGGTAACAGTTTATGTGATTGATTGTTGGTTCATATTTATTACTAGATGACATGGCTCATTTTTCCATCAATATGGCTGAAACCACTTAGGTGTCGACGATTATAAAGATTAGGAAATGCAAAGTGCGTGATCGATAGTGACATAGTTACAGATTCAAGAATATATATGAACATATCATTTGAGCATAAAATTCATCATGAGGATAGTAACTGAATCCATGAAATGAAGGAAATGCCAGAAAACTTCCAAAGAGCCGTATGAATATGAATCTTCTAGCGCCAAATCGGACGCAACCGTCTCATTTTAGCAGTTTCACATTTACCATAAAGTAGTAGATTTCATGATTGGTAGCACGGCATTTTTTCATCCAATCTTATTCTTCGTATTCCTCTCTCGGTATTTTTTCCCCCATCGAAATAGCAGGTTGCCCGAATGGAACGTCGAGAAGGCTTTGGTTTTGTAGTTACTCGAAAACGTTTTTGTGACTATTTCAACTCCAATGAACGTTACTTTGTACTTCCCTCCTCCTTAATATCATCCGTGACACTATGTAAGCCATACGAATGACCTTGAGAACAATCGGTCTCATCTTTCCATTCATAATCATCACAACAGGGACAACATTCGTAACATGGACATATACAATTTGATGCACGAAATACATCAGTACCTTCATCATTGAAAAGTAAGGAACATCCAATAATTAAAAATACTATACATATCAATAAGCAAGTTGCAATTAAGGAATCGATGATATCCGTGACTGTGGACGACATGATGACACAACACAATCAATGCCTTTATCGCAAAGTAGTTTGAAATTCTAGATAGTTACCTAACTACTGATAGTCCCTAAAGCTTTTAGTTGTATCACAACGGAAGGAAAATATAGAGAATCTAGTCAATATAACGGTCAAAAATGAGTCCGAATTTCATACACATCCCAAACACGAATGCCGCCATCGGATGATGTGTGATTCGCGATGGAAATGTAAGATCCTTGTATTGATTTTTTGCATGACTGAGTATGTAAATGCCATGCCAATCAGTCGACGAGTCATCCTACAGGATTCATCATGGATTGTATCAACTACGTTTGGTATTGCAACGGATTTCAACTTGGATGGATCACATCCTCCGGGGATAGAAACATCGTTGGGGAAAAGTCGTCTTTTGGCAACAGAGCTCAGTCCCCTATCGCAGATACCATTGGGAGATCAAGAACTATACTACCCAAAATTCTTATTTGGATCTTGGAACGTTACTGCAACCCTTCGACAGAAGAGTTATCCATATGGAGCGTCCTTGGTACCCACTACGATCCTTCGAAACGGGATACCCCTTAATCCTGCTGATGAACATGTGGGATCGGTGAAAACCTACGAGGCACGATATTATTCTACCCTTGCAAATACAATCGAGAATCAGCTTATTGTTCAATTGGGATTGGGCGTACCACAATCCAAAATTATTGCCGATCGTGCCTATAATGCAGTATCATTATCAAGGTGCTACTCATCATCCAATCCCATTCAATCAGTAGAATGGAATCCAAGGGCCGATGCCACACGACTATCCCTAACGTATCCAGCTCAGGCAGTCGCAGATGATATGCGACCCTTGGGACCACAACGTGGAGAAATATTCTATACTGCTCGAAAGTATGAGTATTCTTCTAATGAAAATAACAGCAACAACAGCATAAACAACAACAACGACGGTCAGGATGAAAATACTAATGTCTATGCCTGTACTGAACAATGTCGATCAGTCCTAGTCATGTCTCGTCAAGTTGTTGTTTCAGACACGGAATCCATTACAGAATTTCGAAAAAGTGCGATAGAGCCAAATGTCATTACGGCCACCAATCGAATTGCTGTCTACCTAACACCAAATCCAAATTCAAGAGAAGGTGTGGCATGGCAACATGTTGGTGGGAAAGCAGTTGCATTCTTTGATTATGACTTGTACATGAAGCGTAACTTAGAAACATTCATTATTCATGACAATTCACAGCAAGAAGAAAAAGTGCAACGTGCATGTGTTCCAACACCTCGAGGGTTTGTCCAATGTGAATAAAAAATAATAACAAATATTGCGAATGCCCTAATTTGCTAACGTTAGCCTTTTGGTATTCTGGTGGTAGATGATAATAAAGATTATTGAGATTTAGAACTAGGATTATTGCAAATTGTACATAAAAAAATGGCACTAAGAATAGCCTTAGACCACATTGTGATGGCTTGAGAATTAAGAATTGGCTACAATTGGTAAATAGCACTTACATGATGTGAATAATTGCACCTTTATTCTGGTTACAAGCCACTGTCATACTGCTTGTTACTTTGTACTTGTTGTTTTCCAAAATCCATAGGCAAATGCAACACAATCACTAATTGAATACTTTTTGTCTTGAACTCCTAGAAAGTCCACTTGGAACACTGGATAATTCTATCAAACTGTTGCTCATGATTGCAAATAGGTACAGATCTCAATTTCATTTTCGTATCTATTGCAGCTATCTTTGGCCTACTACTACAACAACATTTAATGATTGTCTATGGTTTCACAAATTTATTCAAAGAAAGAAACTCTTATCAATCATTTCATTCCTAATGAAGGATATTTGTGTCAATTGCATTGAATGAAGGGGAATAAGTGTAGTTCCAATTAATAAGATCTTGTTGCATCTCCTCCCCCTTGTACAAGTCAAAAATAAGATTGCTTACAGGTATAATGTAAAGTAACGTATCATGATTGACCTAATGCATTCAAAATGGAGAAGAAAAGGCTTCTCGACATTAAAAGTCAGTAATGGCAGGCATCCAATATCTCTTCCAAAACAAAACAAAGTTTATTCCAGATTATAATTGAACGGATCATGGATAATTTTGTGTACCTGTTCCACAAGTACGTACGTATAGTCATGTGGTTATCGCCGCATATTCTCATCCGAAGTTGTTGATGACCTCGATGAATCTGCCATAGTGGCTTTTAACTATTGAAACGTTCTTTGTGACTCTATTTCTGAAAAATCAGTGAAAATGATTATCCGATGCTAATCTATAATCTAGGATCCTTTCGAATCGTGAAAAATTTATTTGTTACAATTACGAGAATGTGGTTCTCTATTTGCCTAACATATTTTTTCACCGAGATCATGTTTAAAGTTTCCTCGATTCGAAGCTGCTCGTCTTTATTTTTCTTTTAAAAGAAGTGCATTTGTTCACAAAGGTATGGTAAAAAAGCAGATACATCTTCAAAGGAAGCCGAGGACAGGAAAAGTGATCGAGGCAATAGTTCGAGATCAAAAGGAAAAGGCTTTGAACCACTTCTGGGAGGAATTTCCGGATCAACCTTGCAGAACAAAATTGTGTCAGGAAAGCTCAGAGAGCAAAATGAGTGCAAATGTGAGATCAATAATGAGACGAAATGGCAATCAGATAGTACGCTCAATAAGCAATGAACACTTTTTGGATGGTCTTCTGATAATCGCACCTGATCAAACCGTAGCTTTAAGTGAACTACTCTTCTCGACTTGCGATGAACATAATCTTCGTCAGATTTTCAAGCTTTTTCCTACGGAAAGTTTAAATGAACAAAGGGACTTTCCTTAATGATATATTTTATATTCTTTTTAAACATAGCTATTTCTATTGCATTTAGAAAGTAGGGGGGGGGGGGCAACTGGGTCAGAAGGAAATTTACTGTTTCTATTGAGTGCTTCTCATTGTTCAGGACTTGCTAGTTATCTATTATCTTAGAACCGGAGATTTTTTTAAGGTCGTATTCATTCAACATGATGCCTGTATTACAAAAGCAATTCACTTGATACTCCATACGAGTACTTTCTAGTTTCAAGGCAATGTCATATAGTGTGTGCAGTAAAGCACATGAAATGAGTTTCAATAAAAGAGATTTTGCGAGTAAAACGGGTTTTTAGAACACATAACTCATTATTTAAATGGACTAATATTTTTGGCCCATCATATTTGCCAAATAAAACAGTTTGCCACTGTCTTCCTTACCCATATTTGATAACTGTGCTACTCTCTAAATCATTCTTTACATCAAATGAATGCTGGACTTGCTCGAAGTTGTCAATTAAGCTGCTTACGCATATAGAATAGTTTTATGGGGCTAATTTTATCTCCCAGCAATCAAAGAATGAACACTATATATAGGTATCTCCAGCTTCAGATCTGGCCTCATTATTGACCTTGTTACCTGATTGCTAAATATATTGTAATCTTCCCACTCCTTTCAAACTTTCTTTGTCCATTTTTCTTATTTTCCTTTTCTTTGTTTGTACATACATATCTTTCTTACCATACACTTTTTTCTTTCTTTCAATTTTGTATTTGCTGCAGCTTGGATTCATTTCTTTCACTAGAATGGATTCGCATTGCTACGTGTCAACATCAATACTCTGAAGTATGATTGATCACTGATGCCACTATTAAGAGTTATTTATATTTCCATAGAATGGCTTGTTCGCATTAGATTAGTATCTTTCTCTGTCAACCAGTATTACGTCATTCACCCGTCAATCTGGATTACTTCGATTAAATAAATTGACAAGTCCTCAATGATGTATGGAACCGCTTTCCTCGTGTCGATATTTAGCGTCATCCTTTCATGTCATGCACAGCCAACTCCCTCGCGTCAAGTTTGGGCTTGGGCGTCTGGGAACCTACAAGCAAAGGAGACTATTCAACAATTATATAATTCTACCTGGGCTTCCATGATTGACGGTATTCAGGTTTGGTGTGGAGTCCGCTTTTCGGATCATGGATTTGAGGTCAATCAAGCTTTATGGTCAGGATGTCAACCCTTACTTCGAGCAGCAAAGGAAACAAAGACTAAATTTCAATTAATGATCGCTGGAGATATTCCAGATAATGCAAATGTCAATACATTTATAGTGCAAGCGTTGGCTTTACATCATCATTTACACATCGACGGTTTCTCCCTTGATGATGAAAGAGACTGTGCTCCACGTGCAACAACCGATGAATTTGAAAGCTGGACTTCTTGGCAAAGTCAGTTTGCAAGAGGCCTGCAACGACAGAAGATTCCGGTGACGTCTGCCATACAAGCTGTATTTGCCATTAACAATAAGCCGGATAATCAACCGTGCGCAAATAACCCGTCCAGTTATGACTTGGACTCTCGAGTCGTATCTATCCTTCAAAACGCTACATTACAAAAGTGGCTTGTCATGGATACTTACTATTTTTCTACGGGTCGTTTCATGGGAGCATTGGATTGGCACGTACAGAATATTCCCCTAAGAAATTTGGCCATAGGACTGATGAACCGAACTGATTTAAGCGAGGATGATCTTATCGCTCGTTTTCACGCCATTGAGAAAAGCGGTGTGGATTGGATTAATATCTTCATGATGCCAATTGCTGATCAATTTTTGCCTTTCCTTCAACGATGGAAAAATCATTGCTCTGGTTGCGGAAGGCAACATGTTTTAGGATGTTATGATATGGCAATTCCATGCAGTGACACTTTTTCATCCGAAATATCCTAGCAGCAATTCCTGTTATTGATATACTCCATTTCTCTCATGCAAAAAATTCATTGCTTGTCATACATCAAGATTCACTTTTTTCGAGTATTGGGCATGTGTCTCGATAATTTTCTTGGATGTGATTACAAATCATTAATATGGGTACTTCTATCTTATATGAATTCCATTGGCTTCAATGCCATTTAAGCAGATGTTTCTAGGCACGTGCTGCTGGTTCTGTCAACCCATACACTATCATAGAATGCTAAAACACAACATTTCTCTTACACAGAATCAAGGAACTGCTTTACATGCTCCATTTATAGCTACTCTTTGTGCGCCCACAGCAGTTATTTGATTAATTTCCAATCAGCATTGAAATGACAGTATATCCACTATAGATTAGTTTGTAACAGGTGCTTTACTTTGCCATCTCCCTTTAAAACATCAAACTTTTTGCAGGCATCCTGAGTCACAGATTTGCGCTTGAAATATCCTTATTGTTACTAGTAGTTGGTGCTTGTTTTGCTACGCAGAGTGAACTATTTTACAAAAGAGAATGTAACTTTGAACTTTTACATTTCCAGCAATAATTATGACAAAGGTTTTTATGATTGTTATTTGTGAACCTAGAATTTGCAGGTCAACCAATCTGATGCATGACACAATATTTAAGTTTTAATTCTTGACCTAACATGTCATTGGTAACTACAGTTGCATTCAACATCACAGAACTTAAAGTAAATTATACCATTGATTTAGCATTGTCATTATGAAGTGTAAAGTATGATTTCAAGACATATTTAAGCATTTTCGTGCGCTATTGTTGTAGAAGTCATTGGTGCTGTTGTTATTGGGACGTGGAAGATTGTTGGTGAAAAAGTCAAAATAAAGCTGTTGGCAGAAAGTAAATATTGTTGTTTTGATAACTTTATATTATGTATTCTTTACTTTTTTGACAGTTTAAAAGTGAGACAAATGAAGGATTAATACAATCAGAATCATCCCAAACTTGCTAGGAGGGACAATACCCCTAACACATTCTAACTCTTGTGATGGAAAATGTATACACAAGCAAATGCGGGATGTTGAACATTCATCCGTTGACAATGATAGATGACAACACCCCCAATTTGGTCCTCCTCATTTTCTTGTATGACTCTTCAATCCAATTTACACTTTCATCTTTTTATTCTCAACATTTTTATTTTTGCGATTGATGAATTCAACTTTGATGTTGATTTTTGTTGTTCGTCAATTTACGGATACCTTGAGACTTTTCTATTTTCATCGACTGGAATCACATGGATATGAAAATATATTTTATTCTTCAGGAGTATTCCTTATAAGCTATTTCAGTTTCCTAAACTTAATAAATGCTTCTATTAGTGTTCTTTGCCTATTTGACACACCTACAATTTCCTGAACTGGAGCTGGGCATATCCATCAGCTCTATAACTAAAGTGCATGTATTTACAGAGATTTTGTACTAGCTTTGTCAAAAATCTGTTAATATGAATGAAAAGTCAATGCGAATTTGGTTCTCTGCCACAGCAATCAACTTTATGAGCATTATTCTTGATTGGCTTCTTTAGCCTTACCTTACAGATGACACGCTGTTTCAAATACCATTTGTGTTCCATTGAACTCCAGAAGTTGTTTGTTAATTGTGACATATTTCTTTTCACTTGAATATTTGAAATCATTGTGTTGTTTTGTGATCAACTTTGTCATTGATTTTACTTTTCATGTCAGTATTCTTGTTTACACACAATACTTGACATAGAAAACATTTACTCCTTGTTGGTAAGGTGCTCTCAACACTTTGTCCCCTTTAACATAGTTACGTGGCCATTGGACAACGAATTTAGTAAAGCAACTGTCCCGAAAAAAATCTCACATTTAGAATTCTTCGCCACTGTTTTCATTAGAAATCCAATTTTCGTTTGAGATTTGATTATAAAAAGACAATAAACCCTACCCCACTGGGACTGGAATACCTGTGATTGTTAAAGATCCCACTGGGACAGGAATACCTGTATTAAAAATCGATCGCTTTTCTCATCCATCAAAAAATGTCTGTTGATTTTTATATGCGAACTCCACTTCCTCGTGGCCAGATTATCTCGATTGGAGAATATCCTGCATTTTCAATTGCTTGTGTGACATCGATAGCATAAGACCAAAGCATGATAGGATATCTTGCGGTTATAGTTGGTGTAAGCCTTGGGCTGGCCATTGATGGCTTTCCAATTATTCATTACAATCAACACCGTGAGACGTCGTCGAGATGGTCGATCCAACCAAACCAACAAATTCCAACGACGACGTCGGAAGGTTGGATACAGCGAAATCTGGAATCTCATTTCAATGAGGAAAGTGAAGTTATTCGAGGACCGGATCAAGTTTTGATTTACGATACAACATTGCGTGGTACGTACGTTCCATTTTTTTTATCATACGAATCATCCAACACTAATGCTTGAATGATGTTCACACTTGTGATATCAAATCATATTAATTCTTTGCTTTATATTACTACTTCATCCAAAATAGATGGCACACAGGGTGAATCAGTCTCAGCATCTTGCGATGATAAAATGAAGATTGCCAAACGACTAATGGCATTCGGTGTCGATTATGTAGAGGCTGGATGGCCAGGTAGCAACCCCAAAGATGCCAATTTCTTTGAACGGGCCAAAACTGAGTTGACCGAGCATGAACGATCAAAGCTAGTTGCGTTTGGATCAACAAGACGAAAAAACATAGCTGCCTCTGAAGACCAGCAATTGCAAGCACTTGTGGAGTCACAAGCTCCGACAATTTGTCTTGTTGCCAAGTCACAAGCATGGCAAGTTGAAGACATTCTAAAAACAACGCGAGACGAAAATTGTCGTATGATTTACGATTCCGTTCAGTATCTTGTGAAGGAACATGGTCGTCAGGTTATGGTAGATTTAGAACATTTCTTTGATGGATATAAGGACGACTCTGATTACGCTTTAGCATGTTGTCATGCTGCAGCCAATGCAGGTGCATCCTGCTTGGTTTTGTGTGACACCAATGGTGGTAGTATGCCATGGGAAATTCATGCAGTTACCGAAGCTGTCGTGTCTTCCTTTCCTTCTTGCACTGTTGGGGTACATTCCCACAATGATTGTGGCATGGCTGTTGCTAATAGTATGATGGCTGCAAAGGCAGGAGCAGGATTGATTCAAGGGACGATAAATGGTATTGGGGAGAGGACTGGGAATGCCGATCTATGTACCATCATACCCTCCTTGGCCCTGCACGTGGGTACTCAACAGTTGAGTTGCGAGGAACGACTTAGTGACCTCACAACAGTATCTAGATTTGTGGATGAAATCTTGAATCGGACACCCCATCCTTCAGCGCCCTATGTCGGATCGTCAGCGTTTGCTCACAAGGGTGGTCTACATGTTGCGGCTATGAAACGGAATCCTCTTTCCTATCAGCATATAGATCCTATCAAGGTGGGGAATGAACCCCGAATTCTCATTTCGGAACTTAGTGGTCGTCAAAATATTTTAGGCAAAATGAAGGATGCAGGCATTGATGGTGATGACATGTCTGAACGAGCTCTGGCGATTCTCGAACGAGTCAAAGTATTGGAATCACAGGGCTATACCTTTGAAGGTGCTGATGCTTCCGTTCATTTGATGATCGTACATGCCAGTAGAGGGTATTGCCCACCATTTCAGGTATTGGACTATTCTGCTCATGTATATGACACCAATATTGACTCGTCAAGTCGAGTGTTACAGAAGCAAAAATACCGAGATATGATAGAGAATGAGGAAGCCAAGTTTTCATCACTCAGTCTAGGTCCCACTGCCCGAGCCACAATCAAAGTTCGAACACTGAATTTGGATGACAACGTAAGTATTCATAAAATCTTTTTGTTGATACAGAGGCGGATCTAATCGTTTCCAAATGTATATTTCCCTCAATACTGCAGGCATATGACGCAACCTCAAATGAAAGAGTTCAGCTTTTGTACAATGATCATCTCGAAGTCAGCGATGGAAGTGGACCGGTGGATGCCTTGGCAAAAGCATTGAAGCAAGCCTTGCTACCTTCTCATCCCATAATTCAAGATGTGGAGCTAGTGGATTACAAAGTTCGAATCTTGGACCCACAGTCAGCGACGAACGCTGCAACACGTGTCATGATTGAATTTAGTAACGGAGAGGAAACTTGGACCACTGTTAGTGTCGACAGGAACATTATTAGTGCATCTGTAAATGCATTAGTGGATGGTTTCGAATACGCTCTCATTGAGCATGCTCAATCGTGTATGGTAAGTTGCCTTATGGATCTTGTTACTGCATAATCCTTTCAGATGGCTGCTAACAGACTTCTATCCAGCTTTGTGAAGATGCTTTCTGAATTAGATCATAAGAATCTAGAATAGGGTTTTAACCCACTTAATTTTGAACCATTTCAAGCTTATTGATTCATTTTTGTCGAATTAACCACGAACATTGGTTTGTAACGTCTTTTATTAGTCTCATCGTTTCCAAAACAAAATGATGCACACTCCTACCAATGCAATGGAACCTCCGATAGCATCACCCATATCGGGACGGTCACCATCCAGTGCCCAACCCAACAGGAAGGATAAAACAATGAAGAATCCTCCGTAGACGGCATAAATTCGTCCAAAGCTATCGGTGGGTTGTCCACAGGGAATAAAACCATACAAAATTAATACCAAACTTCCCAATATTGCATACCACCAAGGTCGACGAGTATCAGCGTTGTTGTTGATGTTGATGTTAGTATTTGCAGTAGTAGTACTATTACTTGAAGGCTG
Source organism: Fragilaria radians (assembly GCA_900642245.1). Classification (NCBI taxonomy): domain Eukaryota; phylum Bacillariophyta; class Fragilariophyceae; order Fragilariales; family Fragilariaceae; genus Fragilaria; species Fragilaria radians. The sequence goes on along the minus strand of CAAAJI010000063.1, from coordinate 120,388 downwards.
ATTGTCGTTTCCTCCTCCTCCGCGGACAGCCTTCCATATCAGCCATCCTCCCACAATTTCGGCAAAACCTGCCAAGAAAAATAATACGATCGCTTGTACTATCGTGATGGGAGTCCACACAAATACAGAAGATAATGATGTATCCGTTGTCTCATTGCCTTGTAGGGGATGATCAGTTTTGTTATCCTCCACTATCGACATGGGGTCTTTGACAAGAATGAAAAATTCTAAATTGAAATTTTAGCATCGATTTCTTTGTGAAAATACGAAACGTCACCGAAAAACAACATTGAGAAAAAAGGCGACAAAATGGTAAAATAGAACAGCACCAACATCAACGGAATATGAGAGGAAAGAAAATAACTAGATCGGTTATTAGTTTGAACTGTAATGGGACAACCGAATTCAGGAGATGGTATATCTATTGTCTCATCGCCTAGAAAAAAATGATTGGTATTATTAGATTTTTTATGCTAAATTAAATTAGAGTCTTGGCTCTGTGCATCTATATTCTGCAACCGTTATTCGTGCTTCTCTGAAACTCAATTGATATCATAGTCATTCCCCAGATCTATTTTTCTTCAAGGAGAAAGATTTTAATCAATGTTTGGAAGCTGCATACCTAAATCAAGTCTATCCTGTGTCAAGAAAAGAAATAATCTTCACATGCTCACCGAAAAATGTGATATCACCATTATATATCTAGATATAAACTAGAGCATAACATAATTTCGAACAAGAAAAATCAATTTTCACCAAGGGGGAGCGCTTTCTTCCATGGAATTAATAAAATTTAATTCACAGGGTTATTTGATGTTGATGACCACAGAGGATCAAATTACAGGAACAGGAAGCTTAACACAAAAGTGATCAAGGTAAATATGGTTCTTTTGATGGAAGACCAGATGAGGCAATAACGTCAACAAGGCATGGGTTGCTATGACAGTGTTTTATTCAAAGATTTCATCTATCCTTAAGATCATTTTAGCAATTAACGCAAAATTTTGATTAATAAAAATAATCGACATGATTCCTAGTGGCTACTCCATGGGAATGGCTTGGATGGACTAGAGTGCGCCTCAATGATTGCGCAAAATTGATCCATAACTAAGAAGGATCATAGGAAAGTGCACAGTGAATAATGCATGAATGATAACAGGTACATTTGGATAAATCTTATTTTAGACATTTTATTTTATTTACGTTAATCAAACATAAATTGATGTACTATGTCATAGATGATATGAAACACAACCTGGAATTATGAATCATAAAATAGCTATTAAACATAAAGCATCACTTACTGATGAGTCCTACAGATCTATCAAGCCTTTAAGCAAAGGTTCATCCCGACAAGACTGTATAGAGGTCTGTAGGAATAAAGTTTACAAAATGGGAAGAAAGCGTTGTATGCTGAAACTTAAGTATATACTGATCAAATTATAAGGCATTGCCTGTATTGCAAAAGTCATGATTAGACTTAACCCGACAGGAAAATGAGCTTGGATCACAATGCAGCCTGAAAGCATAGTCCTTGTTTTGACTCTTTCTTCAACGCTTCTTATTTTTTTCCCCAGCAATATTGGAATTTCCCTTTCTACACATGTTTTATCATCTGTAAAATAATTTATATCCAAATTGGCTTCCATGAGTAAGGAGTAGAATTAATCATATTCTAGGTGACATGTAAGGCACAGGTGAGTTTGTCACACAACCCAGGCAATTGTCTGGATAAAATTCAATATTTCGATGTCATCATTGCTATAAGTTGATTTATATTCTACGACATTCTGTATCCAAATGATACACATTTCCTTCACCGCTTTTCGATGCAAATGAAGTGTTCACCATTTTTCAAGAGGTTGAGGGGATTTTCTGTCTTCTAGAAAATTGGGAGTAAGGCTTGAAGATTTTTCTTTGTACGCAAATGTTCTAAGGAACACAAATGATATCTACTCAATATTATAATTCTTAACTCAAATCTAATATTTAATCGACAAATTCAATATCTATCAATTCTGATTCATATACCTATTTGCGATTAGATCCCCCAAAAATCTAGGTTTCATTACTTCGAGCTTGGTTTGAGGGTTGTCTTAAATGCTTTTTGATTAAACAGTAAAAACAATGATAACGATCATGAGTTAATAACTATAACTCATTGGTGAACAATTTGATTTCTTCCTGAGAAATAATTGCTTTTCGTCTTGATACTCTCGTTGTATTGACGTCATAATCATTAATTGGCTCCAGCATTTTTTCAAGAAAATCTTCTCTGTCCGGCGCACAAACTAGTAGTCCATCGAATAAATCTGTCATAACTTCTTTTTTGCTCTTCATGAATTCATCTTCCCTTTTCATATCAATAGTGCTAAAAGAGGTACTTTCTTCCAGAAAACTTAGAGTAGGGGTGATAATTGAAGAATCTGATTTGACGAAACTGTTAGTTGGCAAAGATCTACTAGACTTGAGGCGGTCATGACAATCGGAGGAGGAATCGATCCTGCCAGTGGGTAGCATTGACATGTTTTCAAACTG